>JAUMHG010000059.1:3341154-3353636 GCA_032359395.1 Enteromius anoplus | reverse complement strand
GTTAGTAGATATGTAGTTGCAATATTAGTTATAATCAACAGAATACGTTAAAGGGACCATCAAAATAAAGTGAAACCACACCTTCTGATATTATGCATAATATCCAATTTTAACATTAAAACTGGAGAAAAGCCAGAAAAAACATAATGTAAATGTGTGTTGTTGTTTTTTTCAGGTTTATATTATGAGCCATTTTTTGCTTGTCATCACCTGTTTTGCTGTGGTAATGCTTTCATGCTTTCATCTGATTTGTTGTTTTTCAGATGCTTTCATCGGATTTGTTAGTCTTATGTAATTATTTATATAATATTGAAGAAGCTACATAAAGTTAGATATGTAATTGACGAGATGTTAGACCCTAATCCAGTGAGTTTAAGACATGAATAACATGAATGGAGACAGGGTTTTTACTCAGTCACCCTCCACTGCATGTCCTTCCTCACCTACAGTACTTCATTCACCTTCTCTTATTTCCCTGTCTCTTTTTCGGAGCGAAAGGAACTCCTCTCCGCAATTCTCCGCCTTGCTGAAAGGTGCCATCTGTTCTCCTGCTCAGTGGCGGCACACGACACGAGGGAGCAGATTGAAGCCTGGAGATTGGAATAAAAAAAAAACTCTGAATGGGGATTTTTTTTCCCCCACGCAGGCCGCAAATCTGACAACTGTTGTTTAGGTTCCACACAGCTGCCGCTACAGAGGTACCTCAGCCGATGAGGCTTTAGATGAATTCACAATGTTTCTACTCAACACAATGTTAAGGTTTTGTACAGGTTTTTTTCCCATAACATGACTTGAAGGTCTCAGTATGCCATCTCTTCTAATGGAGGATCCTAGCATTGGAACTTTGAAATATACAGTATATATTCAGCATTTGCATTTCTCAATTTACTTATTGTGAATATTATTGCTGCTTCAGCTATTGTTGTAATAAAAATGGATTAGTTATTATCTGAAACTGAAGTCATTAAACGTGGTTTGAATAAAGGTTAAATAAAATAAAATAACTTATACAACAGGGCTGTTGTGTGTTTTAAATCTGATAGGCTGACAAACGTTTGAAGGTGTGCAGTTATTTTTAGGGAACCGCACAGTGAGCGTAGTTCCAGGAATCTCATTGACCGCATTACAGTCCTTTATCCCTTTTCTATTATTTCAAAGGTCTTTCAAAAGCAAAATAATCAAAACCCTTAATGACACTAGCCAGACAAATATATATGATCAATATGATAAAAAAAACGACAGCTCATTGCCATGATTTGCACAAGCACCTATTTTAGCTCCCTCAAAGACGCACACACATTAACAAACGTGCTAATTTTGATAGCGGTACTCTGACGAGATTATCCTTAACATCAACTTAAAAACAACTTGACTTGTGTCTATACATTAAGTATTTAATGCCTTTGTACCTCATCCAATCATATTTACAAAGTATGTGTGTGTGTTAATAATGCTAGCATAAGATTAGCATAACTAAATGCTAATCTTGACAACAATGTTATTTGCTAATCCTAACAATAAAACTTAAATTCATAAATTTGCATGCAAATATCTTACACAGTTCTCCAGCCAGCAACTTGCACTCAGACAGATATTCTGAGCTCCAAGAAGCAATGTTCCTACACTGATAAAGCCTTCAGAGTCTTTGCTGTCAGGATTTAAGACTGAAATCTGGATCCGTCTGATCTTTTCTTGTCTGCTATTGATGTTTACACTCAGCTCGCATGACATGACAAGGGCTGACACTGCCAAATCCCCTTCAAGATAGCCCATTCAAACATCCCTGGGGCTCTCTTTGTTCTGGAATACGAAGGCCAGGTTCACATCTCTTCATCGTCTCACGCTAACGATATCCTCCAAGCACACCGCCACTGTCCTCCCATCCCTCGCCAGCACGTGGAAGCTCTTTCGTCCCTGAACAGAGCAAGCATCTCCTCCGAGGTCCCATCTCACAGAGCAAATGGCCTAAAAACCGTCTACTAATCGCCTTCACGCCTCCTCGGCAGAGCTCTCTAGACGCGGTTCCACATCAAAGAGTCCAGTTCGTGTTAATCAGTTTAAAACACATGTTCCTCTAGCAGTTACTCTGTCAGTAGCCACCAGGGCGATCATGGCTAACTCTAGCCACAACAATGCTAATAACACGAAATTAGTTTGTGGCCTTTCTGAGGTTGTCAGCTGCGGGTTGCATTCGGCCTGTTACGAAGGACAAAAATAATCAAGAAATCCTTCACAATCCGCTTAAAGACTCAAAAGTTTACTTTTGGTGGTGAAGAGAGCAAGCCAAGCCTGCAAATACAAGCAGCTCATTAGTGCTGCATGTGGCTAGCCTCCGGCATCGATGCGCGCGGATGGCACCATACCCGTACCCATGGCGCCTCTGTGCATTGAGGGCCTGGCCTAATAAAATGCTAAAATACACCCTGCAGAAAGATGCACACAGTTGATCATGTGGCTCTAATGCACCGCTTCTATATAAAAGGCGTGCGGAAATGTAAAACTTTTCACTCAGCAGGGAGTTATGATGAAAGATGGACAGCTGAACTTTACAGATAACTACACATTTATTCACCAGCTAACTAAAGTCCGCTATTCGCTTTATGGTTTTCTGAACCGTTGAGCTCATGTAATGACAGATTGTATGATGTGATTTCAAAGAGACCGACCAGGCAGACATGTACAGTGTTTTATGCCAGACTGTAAAATAAATGGTAGTCAAGACTTCAGCCAGATGAGAAGCAACATGACACAGACAAATAAACCATCCGAAATAGTCCACTACATGAATTCATCCATTTTGCCCCATGATTATAAAAATGCATTTTTATGCCAGAAAATTATCTCAGACTGTAAAATCATGGGCAAAATCATATGTGTGCATTGAGCTTAAAGCACAATGGTTCACGTCTGGTTTTGGGCACCCAATCCATTCCTAAATCATTCAATTAAAAAAACGTTCCAGAAATGTATCAATATTAGCATGAACTGCCTAGACCCAACAATAGACAAAATGATTGCAATTACATAGGCTGAATTGGAAAATTAACAAGTATAACAAAATGTCTCCTGAATTTTGATGCTCTTGGCCAATAATTTGCAGCACAACACAAATTTTGGTTGGCAAAAACCATGTTTATCTTCACTGCAAGTGGACGCAAATTTAACATAGTCAGCGAACTTTTGTTCACGATGAGGATGTCAGAAAATCTGTCCATGTTGGCATCTGGCAAATTTAGTTCGCTTTTACCAAGGCACAGATGATGTTGAGCCAAAATACTGTTGTGGTTAACACTGACAACAAACAATGTTTCTTCTTCCAATTTCTTCTTCCTTGCAGTTGTTTTACTATGCAGGTAGTTACATTTTATTATTAGCATGTAGCATTAATTCTTTGCGTTTTCAGTAATTACAAACTTAAGACCAACACTTCAGATTTGAGTGGGATCACCTGATATCATCCACACAGATGTAGACACTTCAAAAAGCACTCTGCGCAAAACCCACAGACCTTTTTTTCTAAGCATCAGGCCTTACAGCGCAACGGCTAAATGCTAATTTAGCAATATCCTGACTTTTTAAGACTGCATTACTCTCTAAAGCTTAGTACAAGACCAATCTCTGCCAGCTCGAGCCGTTGCCATGGTTTACGATTAGCTAGGGATGAAGTATTGATCCATTCTCCACACATTTGCTGAGACCACCATCCAAGAAAAATGCAAAAAACGTCCCCGTCCTGCTTTCATGAAAGCGAAGAATACGCATAATAGAATTTATATGCAATGGCACATTACTAGAGTTATCCCGAAGAAAACTATATAAATGATTGATACAAATTGTTCTGCCATTAATGGAATGGGGTAATGAGCCATTTCTGTGACTATTTCTGTCTCAAACATAACACAAATCAGTCACAAAACAAATCTGTGTGAAATAAAAGCATGAAATGTGAGGGGATGAGAAAGACCCTCCTGCTGGGTTAGTTTACACAGTACGTGGGTTGCTAATGGTTTAAATAGCAAACGCACAAAAGAGGCATAATATAACAAACAATATCTCCATTAAATTCTGAGTGACATATCTTTGGTGCAAACCTTAATTTAGCAGTAAGCTCACCTGCTTGGAAATGGATACTTGAGCTAATAAATCTTAGCATAATGAAAATAAAAAAAGAAAATACATATCATATCATATATCATTACAATAATGACACAGCCTCTACACACTAATTTATTGGAGAAGCACAGCCCACTTTCTCATTTGCTGTCCCTTTTCTAAAACAGAAAGGCCTGTTCTTGATTTATGTGTTGTTCCTGTTGGGTCGTCTCTTAGACCTAGTAATGAGAAGTGGAGCAACAGCTCATTACAGATACTTCGACCGGCAAACTTTTGCACTGATGAGGCCTTGTTTTCCAGTCAGCACAAATTCTGAATTCATGCGAACCTGGAAAGCCCCCCATCTTCACCCGTCGTTTTTTTATGGCATTAACTTTTCACAGCTATTCGCTACCATCTCCTGCACTGTCCTTCGTGTGGACATGCCCTTGAAAAGCTAAAGTATCAATAACTTAACCAATACGCAATAATTCCCTTAAAATTGCGAATTCTGAAGAGATTGCACAAGGTGGGTCATACAAAAACATAAAACCTGATCTAAAACACGTAGAGACCAAGAGTTGATTTCACAGTCCTTCATGTGAACATGTCCTTGCAAATCTCAAGTATCAAGAACTTTGTACAGAATATCCAATTATTTATAAGAAATTGTGCATTCATAATTCATAAGAAATCGTATAAGTTGGATCATACAAAATGTAAAAGCCTAACATAATCTATAACATAGCTTGAAAAAGTTATTTACTTTTCTTGGTCCTTCATGTGGATGTGCCCTTGCTAAAAGTAAAAAAAAAAAAAAACTTGATGTATTCCAAAAATCTATAAGAAAATGTAAATTGGCTCGTACAAATATGTCACCTAGATGTACCGCCTGTGTAACTCAAATCCAACCCCCATTCTTCTGTGGTTGGATGAACAACTATAAAATGTTTACATTTGTACAAGTCATATTATGTCATATAATTTATCGTAATTTGAGAAAAGAGTTGCTAGCGTAAAGGATTTAGTGTTTTCCAAAATTATGATACTTCTAGTTTCACTTCTAGTTTCAATTACCGAAAGCTATTATAAACAATAAAAAAAGTGAAAGCACACAGGTTTCTTTTGCTATAGGTCAACCTGCTCTTTCGCTCCCGCCCTCCGTGAATGAAGTCTGTTTGGGGTCAAACTGAGGAAAACAGTGCTTGTGTAACCTGTAAAAAAGCAAGCCATCTATACAGCTGCGATAAGGCTGCTGGTGAGATGGTGACAGCAGGGCTTTGTGAGCAGCTCTGAGGGAAAGAAAGGGCTAAAATAAAACCAACCTCACTCCGAAACCTCCTGACTGACACTAGGTAGACAGTGGCATTTCAGTACCTCAGTGTCCCTAAAAAGGCAAGCTTGAAGCTGTTTTTTAATGGGCATCGGACTCAAGGTTGTTCTGTAACAGAGACTACTTTTAGAGACACATACTTGCCAGAAGGTTGGAGCTAAATGACTCCTCCTCAGCCTCATTATGAGCATTAATGCAGCAGCTGGTAAGATGATACAGAGAGTGGTCTACGACAGTCGTCTACCTTCAACAGCACCAGCTTAGCTTCAAATAGTCCGTCAAGTGTGTTCTTTTTAAAGAAACTCCATTCAATGGATATCTCTACAGTAGGTAATGTCCCCGTCAGCTATTTTTCAGTAATCCAAGTACAGCTTTAGTCGACTTCTGTACGAAAAAGGCAGAAATTTCCCCACTCTTTGCCAGGTTACATTTCAACAGTTTTAGGCTCATGGATTTTGGTTGGCTTCTGTGAGTAGGAAAGATTTGCCTAGAATGTGCCTTTTTTCGCCAATTTATGCTTTAAACAAACACATACTTGTATAATTACAATTGGATATTAAGATTAAAATTGTTGGTCCTGTTTTCTGTGCAGCACGTTCAACTTTCAACAAGGCAAATGGTTCTTGTAACTGAAAGTTATTTTCTACATTTCAAACATTATTTTTCCTATGAGTGGCTTGTCTCCTTTTTCAACAGTTACACCCAGAATAAGACAGAATATTACATGCACAGTCATTAGCTGGTAGATCAATAGAACATACGTCCATCAACTGTCATGTCACTGTCTATAAAATTACTTCTAAAACATTGCAATTTAGTAAAATATATTGGCCAGTCATTGCTGAAAATGCTGTGTGCTGATTATGCATGAGGTCGCATGCTAATCATATTAGCTCTGACAATCATTTCTCTCTAACAGCACAGAGGCAGAAAGTAATACATTTGTTTTCATTATTACTGTTGCTGAAAGGCACTTCATCATTAGCATTCATTATGAAGACTGGGAAGCAAATCTAATAAAGCTTACGTTATTTTTCCTTTTTTAACTTTTTTTTAATTTTTATTTCTTTTAACAGTTATTTATTCCTGCAGTGGATAATTGCAGCATTTTCCTTCTAAAATCTAGACAAAATGGCAGAGCATGGTTTGAAGCATCTGTACTGTACTTCTTAAGTTTTAAGTCATTTGAGCCTGTTTTGACATTTATGGTAATTTCAAGGTTTGTTTTTTTTGGTTTTTTGTTTGCTTAATTGTTTGTTTTTGTTTAAACTTTAGGCATCTTAAAAAAAGTTTGGGATTTATTATTCTCCATTTTCTTATTATTTCCCATATACCAATTATATACAGTATTTAAAAATATACAATAAGACAATTGTTAGGCTACTAAAAATTTTATACCCCTTTTATATATTTTGTTAATAATCATATAGCTAGAAATAACAAGAGGATGAATTTCCTTTTAGTTCGTCCCAAGGTTTAATCCTCCCTCTCTGCTTGCTATCTTAAAGACTTTTTCTTCACCACCGTCTCATTTAACTTGCTCACTGGGGTTTTGGGATGGTGTGCATGTACAATAAGCGGTACAAAATACATTTAACTGGATTGAACTGCATAATATATATATATATATATATATAGATATATTTCAGCCAAACAAGCCAAAAAGAAATGCCAAGCCTGATATAATAGAAGAAATGAAATTCATTTTATTGAAATTAGAGTGTCATGTCATGCAATTTCTGGCTTGTTTTCAATTGTGTGCCGTAATGAAACCCTATTGTCTCTAGTTAAAGCCACAGTGATGCTTAAGGCAAAGCCTGTTTAATAACTCTAGCTTAGCTGGGAAACCAAAATGTGATGTAGTAAGATAAAATAAACCCCATTACACTTTATTACTTGTGGCTTTTATGCATTGTTTCATATCTATTATTTCAATCTTGGATCTGACTCATACTTCATATCATATTTTTGCGTAATGCTTCATGTACGAGGGTCGATGACACACAGTTTGATGTCAGTCAGATAAGCGTTAATTACAGTCATTTGAGCACGCGTAATAAATAAGAAATGTCTTTCATTGTGATATGCAGAAACCCATTGCACAGATTTTTAGCTGAAGGGGGTGGGGAGGGGGTGGAAATGTGCTTTATATTCACCCGATTCTTCAATTACACACCATCTAATATCAATCCAAGATTTTTGGATCTGTCCACACGGACTTAATTCTGGGAAAAACTGCAAAACTAACTGCTGTATATAAAGACACATAAAATGCATATGCACCCGTCCCCATGGATTATTTACCAGCTAGCAATAAAAAAGCACTACACTAATGTAAGAGAATGTGGCATTTTCGCTTTATGATTCAGCAGACTGCTGTGGTTTGTGATTAGCAGCAGCGGCAGTAGTGTGTCCCAGTATTTAGGAAGCTCTCTGGGCTCTGATCGAATGTTAGTGAGAGATGTCTGTGCCGTCAAAACCTAACGCTTATGGAGCACAGCAGATAACAGGCCTGCATTGTCCACCAGGGTCTTTAGAGTCTCAGAATGAGCTGTCAAATGAGGCAGCACTAACTCTGCTAATCCACCATCTGAGGAAAAGCAGTGCCAAAAGGAGTAAACAAATAAATAGAAACATTAAAAAAGAACGAAGAGTGTGATTAATCATGTCGAAAGTCGCCGGCAATGGCGTCTGCTTTGAAGTAATGTTTGCACTCTCACGCAAGCATGACCACTTTTTAGCACTTGTCAACAGCCAACTCGGGAATCAGCAGAAAACAAAAATGCAGAATTCTAGCAGCATGCATTACTTTTTATGTATACCAACAACCTTTTTTTATTTTTTAAAGATGTCAATGGCTACATGAAAGAGGACATGTTTTGCAGTTAATTATGACAGCGATTACTACAAGGAGATGTGTTTATTACAGTATGCTTTGATGTGAGAGCTGCAATGCCATTTAATTCAAAGCACCAAAACATGCACCTCAAATGAGAAAGATGTTGATAACACATTGTTCAAAGCGTTATGCAGCTGCAGTCCTAATGTCTAAAAATAAACTGGATTGTTACATTTTCTGAAGAAATTGGTGGAGTGGTTCTTGTTGTGTAAAAATAGCATCCTCTAATGATTGTAAGGAGTTTTAAGTCCCTGTTGAAAAAAAATAAAATAAAATAAAATGTTTGCTTTGCTGCTCTCCCAATGTGGCCAGACTGGTCTGTTTACCGGTTTTAGAATGGTTTTGAGAACTTTTCAGCTGGACATGCTAAAAGACCAGCTGGCCAACAAGCTTAACCAACCGGGTAAAAGCTTGGTCAAGATCCATGACAAGCTACAGTAAGTCGGCATAAACCGACATAATAAAATAAAAATATAAAATAAATAAATATTTATTTTAAAATGTTTTAAGCATTTTGCTGTGCAACTACTATGGATTTTTCGCTTGGAAGATTTAAAACAAACCTATTAGGATGGAGGTTAGATTTACTGTTTGTAAGGTAGTTTAGGAAACGTATCAGTTAGTTATGCTGGGATACTGTATGACAAACCAACTAAACAAACCAAAAGCAGCAAACCACAGGTGTATTTCTTCTCTGGCCTTTCGTGATGAATTGCCAACTTGTTTTGTACATTGTTTAGTAATACCATGATACTTTAATGACTATATTTTGTTTAGAACATGCAGTTCTTGACAGTTATGGAATAACAAATGTGTGTCTTTAATTTCTCTATAGGAACTTCCATATATTTTAATTAACGCGGGCAGGTCTGTTAATACTATAAAGGGGGCCTTGGAATATTGTGCTGGACTGATAGGGGCCTTAAAATAACAAAAAGGCAGAAAAACACTAGATTAAATGCCTTGTTCAAATCCCTTATCTTGGTATGAGCAACGGTATTAACTACTAACAAGTAATACCTGTCAAAAGACAAAGAAAAAAATATTTTGCATTTCCACAGAAGATCCTTAGCTGTTATCAAAAGAAAGGTCAGGACTAAAATCAGCACGATAGTGCGAGTGCAAACATTAACATAAAATACACATTAATATCTCATGCAATTTGTTACGAGTCACATTCACACCTGACATAATGCTCATGAAGTCACGGCCAAAAGTTGGCAAACATCTTATTTTGTTTGGGTTCCAATAAATATTCTCACTTCCGTTGTTTGTTGTTCGCACTACACTACATAAAAGTGTTAGCATGCTAATTGCTTTAGAAAAAAAAAATAAAAAAAAATATATAAGACTATTTAATACTGATCGCAGTATTCAACAAAACTATTTAATGTTCAACCTCAGAAAGGTTAACATGGCCAGTGCTATTTTAACAATATTTATTCATATTTTAACTTTTCTTTTTATATATTAATTTTTTTATTAATTTTATTAATTAACTAAACACTTTCAGTTAACAAAAACAACACTGACTGTTACATAATAAGGATCATGCAATAATTCAAAATCTTGTAATAGTTGTTTCTTAGAATTTAAAGCCTGTTTCTGTCTGCTTACTGCTCAAGGTCAGGTTATGTAACCTCATCTCTCTGTGGCTGCTCATCTCACACCATTGTGCACCATACACCTTTCTGAACCCATCCTATAAGGGAGGAAATATCTCATCTAATAGCAGTCTGATTTAACTTCACTTTGTGGGATGATAATATAGCAGCAGTGCTCAGGGGAAACAGTTCAAAAGATAAGTGAGGTGAGAGAGATATCGTGCTCCAAATATGAAGCCTGCTTGTGCTTCCCTTGGGGGTCGCAGGAACGGTGATGTGCCTTTAATTTAACCAAACCGAGTGGTCACAAGAAACTGACTCACAGATTATGATTTCAAGTATCATTCGAAGGAAGTATTAATTAAGTAGTTAATTTGTCTGTTTCTTTTTGTTGTGAACATGAGTGATTGTAAAATTGGTAGGATAATCAGCTGTAAGCTAACTTTTAGCATGCCAAAATGTCTAACATAGTCAGAAAAAAAACTCTACCTATACTTCTTCAAAACTTCAACTCTTATTAACTTTTTAATAAAAACTTACTTTTTCTGTTCTTGGTAGAACAGTACAATCTCAAAACAATATAATGCATGATTTGTATCTTTATGGATGATTTGTAAACTAATATCTTTGTTAACAAACACATTTTGATGTGCAGCAACATATGTATTGCTTTTCTTAGATAGTAAACTTGCTTGGTAGTTCACCTGGTACACCTTGAAATATAAGACATAACACTCGATAAAATAATTTAAGTTAAAATGACATTGTTGCACGGTTGTGCCTATCTACAGTATGCTATTTTCAAACACAATCAAGCATTAATTAATTTAAATCTTTGGGTGAACTAATCATTTAACATGCATATATTTCAAATAAAACAGAAAAAGTGTTTAGCTTTGAATTTCACTTTGACAGTTTTGCAAAATATGAGTTAGGTATTGTATTAATTTCATTAATATCAGATTGCCTGATATAAACCAGACCTGTTAAAAACAGCTTAAACCAGTCTAAAGACCTTTAATCACTTTTAAGTAAATAGTCTACTTCGAAATACCATTGTTCTGTACATTCATTGGTAATACAATAGTATTTTCACAACCACACACACACACAAAAGAGATAATTTACTCAGTACTCCAAAATAAATTAACTTTCTAGGTTGGCACAGTCATATTCTTCCTAGCTCCATATCACCATGACATCCCAGTCTAATTTAGGAAAAAAACAAAACAACAACAATAACACCCAAGACAAACAATGTACCCCCTTTCTGCCAACCAGCCACTCTGTGCAAGCCATAATTATCAAGTCTGTGACAGATGCCCAATGGAGAATCATACACACTATTAGCCAGATTGATGCCGAGCATATATTTCCGAAATGAGACAGATTTTATCATTAAACACCCAAAACTAAAGTCCAAAACTCATATGCTATGAGAATACAGAAGTTACTTTGTCTAACTGCTTGTCTGCTGAGTTTAAAGTTACAGTGAGGCTCTATAGTAGCACATTTGTCTCATTGTCAACATCCCAATTACAGCAACACTGATCACTCCCCATGAGCTCCTCTTAACCTCAATCTTTCAGCAGTTCAAAAGCAGTTCAAAGTTTCCAGCGAGTACTAAATCTCAGAAGTGACATCTTATACAGGCTCTACAAAGAACCAACGCAGAGGCAGTTTCAGTCAAATTAACCAATTATAGCTTCCTTGCTTCAAACAAAAATAAGGGAGAGCAATAGTAAATTGTGCCGTGTGTGTACATCAAACTTCTTTTCGAATCTTCTGATCCTTCTCGCCCTTCAAGTTCACACCGCCGTTTTCAAAGCACAACAGAGACTGTCTCTGCACACCTAACTCCGCAAGAAACTGTCAATTTAGCCTATACAAACAACTGCAAAAAGTCACGTAATGCAAGAAACAAAGGTTGAAATGCTAATTCACCACTCCCAGAGCTCCCCATAACAGGCATTAACTCGTGATCACATGGGAACATTATTAGTATATAGCTCCAAGGGAAAAATTCTGATGGATAGCACCAGCTTAATCATGCATTAAAAATAAAAAAATGTAATTGCCTTTAAGAAAATCATGCCGTCATTCATTTTTCATCCCAGAGAACATTTAGTCTTTTTTTATCTCCATTATCATGACATTTTTGTCTTATTTTTTTATAATGGTGAGGGGTCTCAAAAGACAAGATGTTTTGGTCTTTAATGACAATGCAGGAAGAAACTGAGCAGGTGACATTTTATGAAAGCTTGGGGTCCGTTTTTTAAATTTATTTTTATTGATTTTTCTTCAGAAATTTTTCTTCAGGAAGAATGCATTAGTACGGAAGCGTATTGCATTCACTTGAGGAAAAAATATCTGTTCTGTTTTTCTGAATTAACGACTTAATTATCTCAGAATTATGAGATAAATTTTCATGAAAAAATTTTTTTGCTCGGTTTTTCTGAATTAATGACTTAAATATATCAGAATTACGAGATACATTTACATGAAAAAATGTTTTTTGATAATTAAGTAATTATATATAATTAAGTCATTAATT
>JAUMHG010000059.1:3326673-3340485 GCA_032359395.1 Enteromius anoplus | reverse complement strand
AGATAATTAAGTCGTTAATTCAGAAAAACAGAGCAGATATTTTTTCCTCAAGTGAATGCAATACGCTTCCGTACATTAGATTTAAAATTGACAGTAAAAAAAACATATTTTACTATTTCAAATAGTTCTTTATAAAAACATTATTACACTTTCTTTTATTACTACACTTTTATATGTATATATATACACAGTATATATATGATAGCATTTTTAATGACAGTTAACTATACCATCCTGTCGTAATTGTTGTAGTTTTTGAGGAGTTTTATTTTTTATTTAAAAACAGAAGATGGTATATTACCAAGAAGTACACAGAAAAAAATTAGGTTAATGCGAGGTATCAAGTCCTATAAATGTCTGCTTTAATTGAACCACACTTTCCGGTAGTTGAACCCTTAACTTTCAGATCACAGATACTTAACCACTATGCCACCCCATCACCTTCAAAAACACGCCAATGAAGAAATCGATTAAGTATGTCATTAAGATGAGTCCTAGATTGTAAACAAATTTAGATATGACTATCACAGCCATTTTGAGCTGGTGAGCATCCATTTATTTGCGTTCGATTTACACTAATGACCCCAACTTTGAATAGCGCGTATTCTGTTACCATGTGATGTGGCTGTAGCTCAGAATATCCTGCTGATCAATGCAAACTCAGCTTTCCCTGTCACCCATACCGAACTGAATCACACACACTGAACATGAATTTTTCACTGATAGACAAAAGGGAGACTGCTTACTGGTGTTTTCATAACCAACAGTGTAAACGTAAATACAGAAATTAACTAGAGATGTAACTACATAGGTAATTAACCTTAACCTTTTTTAATCTTAAAAACCCATTCATTAGAATTTTGAGGAAAAGGGCGACTAGCACATTCTTTAAAATATCTCTTTTTGTGCTCTATGTTAAAAAGTAAGCGTTACAGGTGTGGTATGACATAAGGGCATGTTTTGGCTGAACTAACTCTATTAAAATTACAGCACTTGAAAATTACAATGAGGTCCATTGCTTGTAGCACTCGCAAATACCCATAAAGCTAAGCCAGTGAAGGGTCTGTGGGCTCTGACAACCTGATCTCACGGCAATTCGTACATATTTTACAAGGTGGCTAATTCTTACAAATTCATACGACCTCACTCTAACTTAACCCTTAACTTAACCGTACAAATTATTACGAATATGAATTTGTACGAATGACCTAAACCTAACCCTGCCCCTAAACTTTGGTCGTGAGACTGTGTTGCCTCTGACACAGTTTGCACGTTGCCCCGAGCAGCCCTTATGTATAGAATAGGTTCAGCTTGATGCTAAAAGATCAGCCTTTGCCCGATCAAAATGACTCAATGGGTCTGACCGTTAGCGCCCAAGGAAATCTGCGTAGACATGAGGGTATAAGCAGGTTGCACAAACACACACATACAGTTAGCAATCTATTTGCCATAAGATCCATGCTACATGATAATGGATTATGCTATACCTAATGAATGTACCGTTGGTGAGATAAACAACACCAGTTTGAATGTTAACAGCAGAAAATGAAAGCTAATTACTAAATGAATCTGAGTGATTCTGAAATTCTCTTTAAGCTCCAAGACGCTCCTCTGATATTTTTAATCCAATGAGCTCTAAAAGCAACGGCAACGTGAAATAAATTAAACATTAAGAAAGCATTATTTATTTATTTACTTTAATCTCAATGTGATCTAATGCATAACAACGGCTTTGCTTACCCAGTTGGTACAAGATCAGTAGTATATAGAAATTTTTTTTTGTTTTTCTTGCACTTGTTTAAAAGTATTGTGGCGGTATAAAAGGGTACTGTAATATTGAATACTTACAGTATTCAAATACCATAATATTACTAGTGCCATATAAAATGTTTTTTCTTCATTAAGATAATGCTGAAATAAAATATAAACAACACAAGTAGGTTGGATAACTCAATAGGTTTCACTTAGGTTAAAGTGCACATTATTAAACATGAGCTCAAAAAACAGTAAACACAACTAGAGTTTCTGCTTGAATGATCAATATAAAAAGCAATTTTGAATTATGTCTGCTTTACAACAGTCAAAATGACGCCTAAAGCTGGGAATAAAGATATACACAGAGGGCATTTTCTTTTTCACAGTCATCAAATCCAGTTTAACGCGCATTTGGGTTAGCCTCACCTCAGCGTTTCACGATGTTCAGACAGACATATTCCATTTTCTTTTTAAGTCCATCACTGATGTCTATGCATAAAATGTGATGCAGCACAAAAGAACTCCTCTGTCGTTTTAAATAAGATTCTAATAGCCAAAATGATGTAGTCTTCAGTGCAAAACAGACTATTTGTAGGCTTTCAGGGAGACTGTGGAGCAAAAGGCAATTAGTGTTTCGCTGCCGGGCCCTTGATGTGTGATTTCTAAAGGCTGTTAAAGGCACTACAGAGTTTGGCAGTGAATATGCATAAGGTACATTGTAAACGAGAGCGTGATTAAGGCTTAACTAGGTTGCGGATATAAAGAGTGCCAAACCCAAGCCTTTAAATGCTAAGAAACCTTGAAGAAAGATCATGTTTCGCTCGCAAAAGTCAAGGCCTGTGATATAGATACAGAGAAGGATATCCACAAGATGGATTAGGTCCAGAAAAAACACTGCCAAGTGGTCAAAGCAGCCCAACTGTCAATGATTTGAGTACTTTGTCATCTTCCAAATAAAAAATGATCAAAAATATCAAATTACATAGGAAAGTAAAAGCAAGCCTCTCCCCAACCACATGATTTGAGATATTTGTGAACGGGAACAGCTGTAATACTGAATAATAGCAACAGTTATGGTTTAAAATGAAATGAAGTGAAATAAAATAAAATAGCAAATATTTCAACTACAAAAGGAAAGAAAAATACTTTGAGGTAAAACAGTGGCTACTTACTGATATTTGTTTGCTTTGTTTTTTTCCCTTAAATTTCTCTAAAGTCTGCTAGTCAGAACAACTCAAATGTCACTTAACTGAAGTTTTTTAAAAGGTTAATTGTATTATTCAACTTTAAGAGATGCATCCTGATTTAATATGTTTTTTTACTCCTCATCACATGGAATAAACAACTAACAGACTCAATATTTCATGCTGAGATTTCCCATATATTCCTGGAGTTCTCAATGCCGTGCCTCTAGCGTAATCAGGCCCTGCTCTTGACAAGTTTTACAGTGACACTGTCTCAGTACAGTGTGACCTTCGATGCAAGCAAAGACACTCATTGGGCCCTTGGGGACCATTTGGAAGCACTGAGCTTGAGGAGGATGGATCCAGGATGGCTGCCTGCTCTTTTTGGGCCACTAATCTCATCAGAAAGCATTAAATTAAATAAAAATTAAATAATGAGTCTTACTATTTGCTTATGTTTATTGCTTACTGTAAGAGACAGGATCATAGTCTGGGACAGGCCAATCAAAATGAAGCAAAGACTTGCATCATACTATAACCACTGTTTTAATAATACATTAATCTCTATTCACAGCAGAAATATTGCACATAATCCATCTATAAATATAATGGAGTATTGAATCAAATCCAAATTTGTATAAGAAAGGTCACAAGATAATGAAAAGAAAAATATTAGAATTGTCAAAGACATGGCCTAACAAAAAGTTCACATGCTTTTTGCAAAAAAAACAAACAAACGGAAAAAAAAGCATTTCAATAAAAGACAGAGAAAAATAGATTTTATGAAAAAAATATTTACTTATATATACTGGCATAGTTTTGAGCTGAATATGAAGGGATGGAAAAATACCCTCACTCTTGAAGTTCTGTATAGTACTTGAAGGTTAGTGATAAACAGAAAACACATAACTCGAATTATCATAGTATTACATCGCTTATTTCCATAAATCAGCATTCATGAGATTTTTTTTTAAGCAGAAGCATTTTCACCGCCAAACTAGAATGTCACATCTGCCTCTCCAAACCACAAATGATTTCCATATAAAAGGGGCATCACACATTCAATCTGAGCCGACGTGGTGCTAAACTGGAGACGTCCCTTTGTGCCTGGCGCTAAAGTATAATACTGCTCCGAGTCGAACTGTGAAGAGAGCATAAAGATATTAAAACTCACCGTTTTCTGTATTTTCATGCTCGGTGTCAGTAAGGGTGAGATTGGAGTTGGCTCTGCTGGAAAGGCAGGAGCTTCGGCCGGATTTGGTGTTGCTACGGCCCCAGAGTCGGACGGCGTGCTCAGGGGACATGATGCCATCCGTTTCTGTGTCAGCGTCTGATCCCACACTCACTGAGTAGTCGCGGTGGGGAAGGCCCATTTCTGTCCTATATGCTGCCATATGGGGCGGCACAGGATCTCCAAAAGCCATGTCTCTCAGAGAGAAGTCCGTCCCTAATACAACACACAAGGATACAATGAGAGAAAATACAATCTGTGTTATGCGCACAAGAGCAGTCTGCAACAGTAGGGGTCTGGAAGAAAAATCATATTAATTTCTCCATCTCATCTCATTAAAAAAAAAATAAAAATCTAATAGCTCCAAGATTGCAAAGCAATAATATAAATTTTAATAATAATAAACAATTATTGTATACCATCTTAAATGTTTCACTCTTTGTTAAATTGCAGCCATTTGCTAAAATCATCTAAGTTTTTTTTTCCCTCAATAAATGTACACACAGCACCCCATGTTGACAGAAAAACACAAAATTGTTTCACAGAATTTTTGCAGATTTATTAAAAAAAAGAAAAACTGAAATATCACATGGTCCTAAGTATTCAGACCCTTTGCTCAGTATTACAGCAAAGCAATGAGTCTTTTTTGGGAAATATGCAACAAGTTTTTCACACCTGGATTTGGGGATCCTCTGCCTTTCCTCCTTGCAGATCCTCTAAAGTTCTGTCAGGTTGGTTGATAAACGTTGGTGGACAGCCATTTTAGGTCTTACTAGAGATTCTCAATTGCCTTTAAGTCAGGGCTCTGGCTGGGTCATTCAAGAACAGTCACAGAGTTGTTGCGAAGCCATTCCTTCATTATTTTAGCTCTGTGCCTAGGGTCATTGCCTTGTTTAAAGGTAAACCTTTGGCCCAGTCTGAGGTCCTGAGCACTCTGGAGAAGGTTTTGGTCCAGGATATCCCTGTACTTGGCCGCATTCATCTTTACCTCAGTCGTCGTCCTGTCCCTGCAGCTGAAAAACACCCTCACTGCATGATGCTGCCACCACCATGCTTCACTGTTGGGACTGTATTGTCAGGGGATGAGCAGTGTCTGGTTTTCTCCCCACATATCGCTTAGTATTAAGGCCAAAAAGTTCTATCTCGGTCTCATCAGACCAGAGAATGTTATTTCTCACCATCTTGGAGTCCTTCTGGTGTTTTCAGCAAACTCCATGCAGGCTTTCATATGTCTTCCACTGAGGAGAGGCTTCCCATCGGGCCACTCTGCCATAAAGCCCCGACTGGTGGAGGGCTGCAGTGATGGTTGACTTTCTTCCATCTCCCAACTGCATTTCTGGAGCTCAGCCACAGTGATCTTTGGGTTCTTCTTTACCTCTCTCACCAAGGCTCTTCTCCCCCAATAGCTCAGTTTGGCCAAACGGCCATCTCTAGGAAGGGTTCTGGTCGTCCCAGACATCTTCCATTTAAGGATTATGAAGGCCACTGTGCTCTTAACAACCTTAAGTGCAGCAGCAATGTTTTTTTTTGTAACCTTGGCCACATCTGTGAATTGCCACAATTCTGTCTCTGAGCTCTTCGGGCAGTTCCTTTGACCTAATGAATCTCATTTGCTCTGACATGCATTGTAAGCTGTAAGGTCTTATATGGACAGGTGTGTGGCTTTCCTAATCAAGTCTAATCAGTATAATCAAACACGGCTGGACTTGCACCCAAGTTATATATGAGTGTCACAGCAAAGGGTCTGAATCCTGTACTTTGGACAATGTAATATTTAAGTTTTTCTTTTTTAATAAATATGCAAAAAAATGTCAACAATTCTGTGTTTTTCTATCAATATGGGGTGCTGTGTGTACATTAATGAGGGGGGAAAAAATGAATGGTTTTACGAAAAATGATTTTAGCAAATGGCTGCATTATAACAAAGAGTAAAAAATTTAATGGGGTATGAATACTTTCTGTACCCACTTTATGTATATATATATACACACATATATATTTATTTTATTTTATTCAATTTTTTGTGAGAGTGAAAAATTCCGTGGACACATTTCAATTTTCATCTCTGTTGCCTTTCGAGTATTTTTGAGGGCAGCATAAAGCTGAAAATGTATGTTTTAGATTTTTTTTTATGTGTATGTTACGTTGTGTGTAAAGCACGAGAAGACCAGAATAGCATATGTGAAAGCAGACTTTTCTAACCAAGCACATATATTTTTTGCACTAATTAATTGGACACACAACGACAAAGATGGACAAGGATAAAACATGTGTCGACCATTTGAGTTTGCATACTCTATCAAAATCTGTGACCAAATTAAGAACAGCCTTTGCGCTAAAATGTGAACCTATGACACCTTAAACACCTGTCTAGTTTTGCAGATAACTTGATTTTAAAATGCATTACTATTTATTACAACAGAACATCAGCTCTCATACAGTAAATGACTCCAATTTGACAAAGTACTGTTTATGCAATACACAAAACTAGCTACCGTTTAATCAACTTGGAAAGCCTAACGAGAACTGTATATTCAAAATGGAGCACTCAAACCCACTTGAGTGTGTAAAACCTCACTAAATATCACATTCAAAGTGTTCTCGTGTCTGGTGAAGGCCAAAGGTACGAGAAAGAGGAAGCCGTTTAGATGAAGCTAACGGCAAATTATAGATTTATGCCTGAGAGCGAGCGCAATAATAGTTAGCGTGGCTGAGAGCAACAATGCATTTAGTATTCATGGAGGGGAAGTAGATTTTTTTTTCAGGTCACCATCAACTGGACACATTAGAAGGTCATAAAAGACATCAGCGAATCAGCATTCAAGGTACCCCCTCTCATTAAAGTCCCAGCACGCTAATGGCAAAGCTACAAAACACCGCATTCGGCTTTCCTTTTATCTCTCCAGTTTTAGATACTGCTTTTTCAGAACGGCTGGAATATATTAGCGACGGATCAAATCGTCACAGGCAGACTCTCTTAATTGCTCAAATGCAATCAGTCTCTCAGGCAAACAGTATTTGAAAGATATGCTGCAGATCTCAAGATGAGCTCCCCCAAAGAGTATGATAGTTTGTCTCATGTTATCAAGTACATGTAATAGATATGTGCTTTAATATGAAGTAGGCAAGAAAAATGATCAAGTGTGCAGCATTCACACTTCGAAAAAAACTAATAAACACATAGGTCATGAATTAGAGATGATTACCATTTAATTGCATTCTTGACATCAAAAGTTTTAATGCACTTCATTTAGGGCAGTCATCATGCTAAAAGTCTTTTATATTTTCTTGGTTTATTTTATGATCTTACTATTTAATGTTTTTTTTTAAAGCAGCAGTCAAATAATAATTAATATTAGTCACTTACAACCCAAGTTTAAGCTCTAA
The DNA here is from genome assembly GCA_032359395.1 of Enteromius anoplus. NCBI lineage: Eukaryota > Metazoa > Chordata > Actinopteri > Cypriniformes > Cyprinidae > Enteromius > Enteromius anoplus. Next base: position 3,332,928 of record JAUMHG010000059.1, on the reverse strand, counting down.
TGCCAATTATCTTTTTGTTGATATGCAAATCTTAAATTTAAACAAAAAAGTGGTGCTTCCCTTGTCACAGAAGGGATACAAACTAGTAATGTGGGGAAAATGTGATCTTGAAAAATATCAGTTTTAATGTCAATTTATGATTATAATTACATAATTATTATAATGATTATAATTATGATTATAAATACTTTGGTTGTCTCAGTCCACATTTGCACTGTTGTTTTTATGACCATATTTTAAATATTATTATTATTACTTTTTTAAATTTTATTTATAAATATTATATTTATAAAAATATACAAACTACTTTATAAATATTAAATAATTATTATTTCATATTTACATTAAATTATTATAATATGTTTATTATAAAATTTCTTAATTATAATAATTATTATAATGATTAAATACTACAGTAACACGATTGTAATTTAATATAAAATAAATCAATTCATAAATTAATAATACATTGATCCATAGTATTTAACAACTGTTAAAATAATAATAATAGTAATAGTAATATTACATAATAAAATATTGAACAAATCAATAAATATATAACATGCTATATGTTGCTTTATAATACTAAATATAGTAATATTTAGTAATAATAGTAATGATATTGTAAAATCTAAAGAAAGTACAAATACATCAAATTAAAATTTAAACTTAAATAATAATAATAATAGTTTTATGGTAATTCTTTGGGAAGTTTGAAAGCCCCTGATTGCAAATATTTAGTATATGTAAAAGAGCGGCATGAACATAATAATGCATTAATATTCGACATAACATGCATTAGTATTCAAACATAACAGCATTTAGTTTACAATGACTCAAGGGTGAATATTTTCATGTACAGAATGGATTTAGTGTCTGTCTGCTGTATAACAGATATGAAAAATGCAGGCTGCTGGCTGAAGGTAAATTCTGTGGAGACATGCAGCAATCAGAAACACATTATACTTTAATAGGCAAATTATAATGTCATCAATAACGGTTCACTTCTGCAAATTAGGCCAGATTGCTTTCACGCCAAATGCAAACCATACTAGAGTCCATGCAAAACCATAACCCACACTGACTTAAGTGTAATTCTTCCCAAGTCTGAAAAAACACCAACTAAAATCCGTCAAATCTCCAGTTCGAATTGTATTCTGCAGCACAAGCTGCACAGAAATTACACATGTCGGCTTTAAAACGCACTTGTGGTTTTATCAATAAGATTCGAAGTGAAATTTTGTCCAGCTCACCTTGCCTACTGAACTCATCAGCTTCATGGTGCACCACGTCTTTGACCCGGCTGCCATAGGCCAATCTGGAGTCCTGGTCAAAAGCTTTGAGGGTTTCACTGGAGCTGTAGGACTTGGGGTTGAGCTTGCCGTCCTCGCTGTCAGCTGAGGAGCTGGTGTACCGGTGCTCCGCGTCCCGTCTGGAGGTCAGAGAGCGGTAGGGTCTGCGTTCTTTCACTTCCATGGCAACCTTGTTTCTTTTCTCAACATCAAAGGGAGGAAAGAATCCAGTTCAGTCCGAATAATTCTGCAAGAAGACAAAAAGACATGGTTAGCATTAATTCAGACTTTTATAATCTGCTATGCCGACAAAACTTAAACATCATTACAGATCAAAAGTTCTGGATTTGTCATTTTTCAAGGAATTTTTTGAAAGAAGTCTCTTACAATTAATGTTAGTATTACATTGCTAGTATAATTTAAAATATAATTTATTCTTGTGATGCAAAGCTGAATTTTCAGCATCATTACTCCAGTCTTTAGTGTCACACAATCCTTCAGAAATTATTCAAATATGCTGATTTTATGCTCAAGAATTTAATTATTTATTGAATTATATATTTTTGAAAACAGTTGTGCTGCATAATATTTTTGTACCAACTTGTAGAGACTTTTTTTCAATATTCTAAAGTCTTACTGTCACTTTTTTGATCAATTTAATGCAACTTAAACAACTAAATGACAGTGTATCCAGATATTTGTTTTAGTAATTAACATAATGAATCAAATACAATTATAATACAATAATTGCAGTATAAACATACAAAACAGCGCTTGGTATTCAAATTTAATCGTACTTCTTTATAGGATTCAATGACCCAGATATTTTTGTGTGCCACTCAGTATGACATGCAGCTGAAAGCTTTTATTTTTTTGTGACAAGACCCTAAAGGTTTTTTTTCTTCTTTAAAAAAACGAAGATTTCTGGACAGTCTTTTAAAATAGTTCTTCCACCCGGGGTTACATTATGCAGCACTGCAGCATCTTGAAAAACTGGATCCATTTTGATGAAATACAGCACAACAAATCATGTGGCAGTGAACTTTATGACTTAAATCCCCCTCCCTATGTTTTAGCATGCCTCTGAGATAAACGCTGCACTTACAGCAGATTTTTAAGTGGCAGGTGTCCTTCCGTTTGGTGTACGGTTTATACGCCCAACTCAATAATACACCCATATGACTCCTTTCAAAAGTATCAAACTGTAGCAGCTAAGACTGCCAAGTGATTGTTATAGTGGATTTTTGAAAATGAACTTTCATGCAGTGTGTAACACAGCTCTAAGTGAATTAAAACATCCTGCAAAGTTTTAAATGTGCACCGTGTATATAGTTATTGTCTCTCAAAAAAAAAAGTAAACTCTAAATCACTGAAACAAGTCATTTTTAAAACAAATTCCAAGCCGTTTTATATTGAGGTGAAACATGTCAACCTGTTGCTGGGGACTCCCAAAACCAAAATATGAACCTTTCATATGTCAGTCCTTTAACACACAAGGCAAATTAATCTACCTCATCACCTGCCTCATTAATTCTTCAGCCTCATCCTAAAATCCTCATTACAAAGCAAGCAGCATTGTGAGAAACATTAGACCATCACAATGCAATATTATACCCGGTAATGCATGCAGCTATGTAACTAAATGACACTTTGTAGCACAGTATAAAAACAAAATGGCTGTGTGGAGAGAAATATATTGGTGTAGGTGCACCGTACCACTGCAGGATCACGCAACCTGACATCAATTTATAGGTCCCCTGATTTTCCACAGACAGGATATCGCACAGAACTGGAGCAGAGGAGGTCTTAAACATGTCGATGTGGATTTATGAAGTTGATTAGAGGTTGGGTCATTGTTTCCTCTCAGGCTCACTTAAGATAGTGAGGTTCCTCTGCTGGATTCCTTTTTATTTCCTGGACTTTAGCTCAGATCCACATCAAGTGTTTCTGACAATACAAGGTTTACTATCTGTAATGGATTAAACCGCAGACCGTGCAGTCTTCAGACATTTTAGACCAGCTTTTTATTCATCCAGTGCATCTGCTGATGGAGTGTGCAATGTTGTGTTAAAACAGAATAAACAATAAAAAAAATCAGCTTTCAAGGATTGTCACATTTCACCTCAAAATTATTTGTAAAAGTATTTACTGTATTACAGCAATTTGTTATGTTGTTATGTTTATGAACTGAGTGAAATATTTCAATTTTCTTAAGGAATTTTTTTTTTATCTGGCACCCTCGGTTGACTCTGTTCCAGCCACAGAGGTTGCACGACCTTCGGAAATGTCAACTTGGGTCGTAGATTCTCCGGAGGTTACGCTGAAGGCTGCATTACCTCTAAATCAGTTCATTCTGGTCCCTGAACCCTTTTCCATGCTCAGGAGTGCCGATCCAAATATCTGCGGAATCCAGTCCACAGTTGTCAGGTCTCAGCCCCGAATCATGGTCAGGGGATCCGTTGCCAGATCCCGTGTCCGAGTCCCGTCCAAGAGAGCCGTTGTCGGGTCCAAACCCCCAATCACGGCCAGGAGAGCCGTGGTCCGGTCCAGTTCCCAAATCATGGCCAGGAGAACTGTGGTCCGGTCCAGTCCCCGAATCGTGGCCAGAAGAGCCGTGGTCCGGCCCAGTTCCTTATAGCCCTGGTGGGCGTCACTGTCATCGACTCCGCTTTGGAGGGCGTCACTGTCACCTGCTCCACCCTGGAGGGCATCTCTACTGTCTGTTCCGTCCTGGTGGGCGTCTCTGTCACCTGCTCCACCTTGTGGGGCGTCACTATCACCTGCTCCACCCTGAAGGGCATCTCTGTCTCGTATGCCACCCTGGAGGCCGTCTCTGTCACCTGCTCCCACACTGCATCCCGTTCCACCCTGGACAGTTGTGGTAGGAGCTTCTAAGAAGCCGCTCCTAGGGGGCTCTGTTATGATTTGGTCTGTCTGCTGTCACCCTCAGCCATAAACAAACAACTCATCACTTCTGGACTGCATCTCCCTTCATGCACCATGCACTCTCACCTGTTTCAGATTTTTAATCACACACCTGCTCGCAATCAGCAACACAAACACCCTCATTCACCATAGCATTTAAGCCAGACTAACACACCAACTGTCGCGAACTATTGCTGTCATTTCTGAGCGTTTCCCTAATGTTTGTGTTTCCCGTTTACGTTGGACTGTGTATCTCGTCTGTGCTTGTTCCCTGCCTGCCCCGATCTGTGCCTGTGTAACTTGACTCTGATTCAGCCTAATTCACTCCCTGTTACTCTGTTTGCCGGTGTTTCGACCCTGCTTGGATGAACCTGAATAAAGAAACTTGCAAATGGATCTGCATGTTCCCGTCTCCACGATTACAGCATGCAAGTAGTGTAGTACAATTTTTTTTTATAAAATTAATAAAAAGGGTATATTATTTCAGTTGATTAATAAAAGTATAGACAACGATTTAAGGCTGAACGGAATTAAATATTTACTTTGTATTTATTTTTATTAAAAAAAATAAAAAATCAGTTATGTCTAGACAGGGTGACTTTCATTAGTGTAATGTAAAAATTGTAATGTATTTCTCATTACAGTAATGTACGTATTATGGGGAAAAGATAACAATTAACACATTTCGAAATTTTGAAACAAATTAATTAATTAATATATATCAGAACTGTTAAATCAGAGCAGCTAAATCTTCTTACGTAAAATATGTTTTTTTTTTTTCGTATTCTGAGGTCAGATATGAGCCTGTATATTGCTTTGTGAGATTGACCCGAGTCTCAGTCTCTGTCTAAGCTGGTGAAAAAAAAACAAAAAAAAACTGAATCACAAGTCAACCAACGCATCAAAAATAGAAGGCTTAATCATAATGGAATTTGGTTCTAGATCCTCTTAAAGCAAAAAGCCCCAACAGTACGAGTGGGACAATATGGCGGACTCACTCTCAGCATTTCCCAGCAGATAAGCTCTTTAAGACCACTAATATAAATTTGTGGCACTCCCACATTAATCCACAGTAAACTATATCTAACCCCCCCCTTAAACAGCCTCTTTATTGCCAAGACCATTGTGGAGTCGGGGTCACCTTTTGTAAGGACTGGCAGCTGAAAAGATGGCTGTGATTAATGACTTGGAGACCTCTGCTCCAGGACCTCCGCTGCGGACAAAAACTGCTTTTCTCCTAAAGACCCGCAAGAGCACTTCAGCTGCCGGGCCGGAATCTCCAAACCATTTGCTTTTCAGTTACTAATTTTTTAGCATTTAGAAAGAGTCTTCTAGCTTATGCTAATTCATACAGAGACAAAAGAGCCTTTATGGCAGCACTCAAGGGGCTTTTGTTAAAGTGCATTGTCTTAATTTCCAAAAGCCTCGGTTCAATGAAATCACCACGTAGTGAAGAGATTCTGCGCAATATGCCATGCTCCTGAATATTTGAGGTCTCGCGTGTACAAGGGTGTACCTTTGGGGCCATGGGAACGCTTCCCGTCTTTTCAGCAAAGCAACAGCCGTCACTTACGCTTTGACAGCTGATGTCTAGTGCAAATACATATCTGTGAAAGGGAAGATGCGTTTGACTGACAGCTCTCTGTGAAGAACTTCAAGAGCAAAACTATTTTTGCTCTGTGTGTTTTTCTATGATAGTGTGTTAAGCTCTATGAATAATCTGGAGGGGGAAAAAAAGAATTAAAGTCGAAGAAGTCGACTCCTATCTAATCCCTAGAGCCCTGTGGTGGGCAAAAAAACAAGATAGGACAACAAAAAGTTGACAAAAAGCTCAATTTCTGTCCGTGGATTTGCTGAACTGGTGTTCAGGATGTTAAAATGACAAATTATATGAGAAATGAATCAGAGAACTGCTTATTACATTTATTTATTTATAATATGGTTATTTACTTAACACTGTACTGTAAAAAACATAAAATTCCCCATAAGTTTTTGTATTTCTCCCTAAATGTATTCATGTTTTTGAAACATGATTAGA
>JAUMHG010000059.1:3301862-3312686 GCA_032359395.1 Enteromius anoplus | reverse complement strand
CATATACATATACATATACATATATATATATATACATATACATATACATATACATACATATATAAATATAAGTGTATTAAAATGTATTTTATTCATGTAATGCAAAGCATTACCCCAGTCCTCACATGAAGTCATTAGAATATGCTGTTTTACTGCTTAAGACATGTAAATTATTATTATTACTATTATTATAAATGTTGGAATATTAGCAATGATTTACATTTTTTTTTTTTTGGCAAAACCTTTTGTTTATGATGTGCATACTTGCTAAATAAAATAATGAATTTCTTTAAAATTATTATACTGTCCCCAAACATTTAAACTGTAATGTAAAAAAACACTTACAAAAATAATAAGTAATAAAAATAATAATAATAATAATAATAAAGGATCGAAGAAAATCTTTTGCATGTTATATGGTCATATAAGAGTTAGTAATAAAAAAAAAAAATAAAAAAAACATTTGAAATGATTTACCACTTTAAGACAAAAATAGCATTTTTTAACCTGATGTGGTCATCTGGTCGTTTTTTTCCCGCAAGGGTGCAGGGTGTGCTGAGTCGACTTTTTTATTGTTATCGTGCTTGTGTCTGAAAGTTAATGGAGTGGAAAAGTGATTGAAAATAAAATGATTGGAGGACTCCTAAAGGAACAAGTGAATTGAGATGGAGAGGGTGTTAATGATAAACACACACTCATTTATCTGCAGCGTTGTATAGCTGAAGTCCGACACTAATTAATCAGTGTTGATCTGTGCCAGATTCTAGCTATGGGAAGCTGTAGCCGTCAACCTTCAATCCACAAAACACATTTCCAATAAAGTCTCCTGCAATATTACTATTAAGAGAGATAATACACATCAGATCTCTGTGACCTGAGAGAGGCCTACGAAACTGTGGCAAGTTGGAATTTACTGTTGTCTTTGAGATTCTAAGTGCTGATAAAAATCCCACTCGCTCTTCGATGGCTGTTAGCAATAGTGACCGCATACAAAATGTCATAAAACCTGCTAAAATGCATTGCCCAGAGATCTCGAAAACCTACCGCCAACTCATACGCCTATGTGATACGCTGGTAACGGAGCCCAAAGCTCTTTAGAGCCTGCAAAAAAAAAAAAAATAAAAATACGTAGCCTCTGGCTGCTTGATAGAACTGACAAGTATCACATTTTCCTTACAATCCAACAAGCTAGGACAAATTAAAAATCCAATCTTTGGGCTATAACGGTCCTTTTTCACCTCAAAATAATTGTTTATATGCAATATGTACTGTTTATGCAGTTCAGTAATAATTGCGAGATGAAGTTGCGATCACGGGAAATAAAATTGCAATTCTGAGAAATAAAGTAACAGTTAATTTTTATTTATTTATTTATTCAAACATTGCAGCAGTAAGTAATGAATAACTGGAAAATTACAAGAAATAAAGCTGCAGTTATGAGCAATAGGAATGTTATTATGAGAAACATTGAAAAAAATTGCAATTCCAAGATATAGTCACAATTACAAAAATGTCGCAGTTGTGAGCTGTCTTAACTTCTAAGACAAAGTCCTAATTTAATTAAATTAAATTAAATAAAAATTACAATCAATAAAACACGTAATTACAAGAAACATTAACAATTGCAAGATATTAAGTCACATTTAAGAGAAAGTTAAAATAGTCACAGTTGTGAGATATTAAGTCAAGTAAATATAGTGACAACTACTATAAATAAAATTGCAATTACAAGAAATACAGACACGATTACATTCCTTTTTTTTTTAAATGGCAAGTGGGCGCTGGTAAAAACTGTAAAGGTATCACTTGCAAATGCAACTACACTTGTTCATAGAGACATCATTTTACACATTTAATTTCTATGCCCTCAGTTATCAAAGTATCACAGCTTTCAGATTAGCTTCACCCACTTTAGTTCTACATCTTTACATTGCATGGTGGGGATCAAGTCTAACATGATGACATCTGATAGGATTGTGTAAATCATTATAACGCAGAAAGACTCTCTTGGGATGATTCACAACTAAACATAGCATACTGTAACTAAAGCACCAGCTTATAATTACATAGCAGAAGACAGAAGCAAATACACAAATACACATAACTTCACAAATACAGCATAAAAAGGGGCCTCCAACACCCATCTTTCCTCCTCCCTGAGCAATTTGAGATCTATGTAGTTGTAAAATTAATTTGGCCAAAGCGCATTAATTCATTCCAGCAGAACTGTGCCGACTCAGTCCATAAATGAGTATGCAAGGTGCAAATGCAAAGGCTCATTTATACACAGTAAAGCATAACTCACTCGTGGCACACCAAGTTATTAAGTAGGGGGGCCCCGCTCTAACTCCTAAGGGTGTCCTTTCTCTACACCCCCCGAAAGCCGACTGATTACAACAGAGAAGAAACCAGTTATGAGCCTGAATCCCATGGCTGTACTTTGCATTAATCAGCTCGTTCACTATAGCCCTTGAAGACCCTCTAGCCCCTTCACGCTCTTTAGACACATTTACTGTTTAAAAAAATTGCTTTGCGCAGTGTAGGGGCCCGTTAAGATTTCAGTTCTCGTAAACGGTGTAATTGCGATGCAACCAATTATACACCAGCTGAAGCAAAACCTGTAGGTTTCAATTTGTATTTAGGCCTGGGAAATTAAAACGGGAACTTCTTTAGGCATGTTTAAAAAAAAAAAAACTACTGAAAGCAAGCAATAGCACAGAGATGTAAATTCACGGAACCCTTTAAAAAAAAACAATACTGACAAATCGTAAGGTTCTACCAAACATGAAGTGCAGATACTGTAGAAGACTTACAAAGGTAAGCCCCTCTTACATGGGGACAAAGAGAAGAGCACGTAGGATGGAAAGACAAAAAGGCTTTTCAAGGGTGTGCATTGTCTTGTCCAAAGTGGGGTCATGAGAGGGCCATGTTGAGCACGGAGAGCACGGTCGCTTTCACTCAACATACTACAGCAACATCTCTTTGACACAAAGAGTACCTTCATCTTTCCATCGTTCATATCCACCTCCAACATGCTACCTTTACAAATTCCTTTTAAGATTTCTGAAAGCAGCTTTCAAGAAATAGATCTCAACGGCATGTCAGATCATCCATATTTGTCAAGCTTGAAACAGGACAAATACACAGCAGATGTACTATGAAAGAAGGTCTTAACACTTTGTAAATTGTTGTACAATAGCTTTTTGTCAGGAATGGGCTGATATTATATATTAATTTTTAAATAAAATAAAGTAAAAACATGTAAAAACATAGAATAGAATATTTGTGTGTATGTATTAGGGCTGGGCGATATATATCGAACGATATATTATGCGCATCTCGTCAGTAAAGCTGGTTCTTTGATTAGCGGTAAATCTCTGTCAGCTGTTTTTAAATGCAGCGCCAGCTTACGAACAGAGCCGTAGATCACTGAGAAGTTATGCCTTGTTTCGCGGGTGATTCAATTGCGCAGCTTCTCGGTGATCTACGGCTCTGTGTATAAGCTGGTGTTCCTTTTGAAAACAAGCCTTACGGAGATTTACCGCTAATCAGAACCGGCTTTACTGTGGAGATGCGCATAATATATTGTACGATATATATCGCCCAGCCCTAGTATGTATATATATATATATACTGTATTTGAGATGTAAAATTACAGTTGTGATAGAGCTGCAATAAAAAAAGCTGTGAGGAAGTACAAAAGTTACAATAAATTATGTCAGAATAACAGGATACTGGGTTATAATGTCATAAACAAAAGTCACAATTAAAGGAAATAAAGTTACAGTTAGGAAGAATATGGCTAAAATAAAAAAGCTTGAATCAAGCATATTTTTATTATATGAATAATAAGATAACTTCATATTTTGCCATCGATTCAGTTCTGACATCTTGTTGATCAGAAAAAGCTGAATAAAATTAGCCAAAAGCGGTTTGGTTGAAAACATGAGGGAAAGTAAACAATGGCTTCTTTACAGAACTCTTCCTATACAGCCACCAAACACATTTGCTGAGAGACTCATCATTAGCAAAAGTGAATTTCTTAGCATGTAAACAAGAAACCCATGTGGGATAGATGGGCTTAGGTGTAAGAAATGTCTAAAAAAGGCAGAGGCCTGTACAAACAACTCTTAATTAAGGTGTGCACGATCGGGAGTCTGTGCGGAGGCTGGCCGGGCGTTCCAGATGGCAGGTTGTTATTTCACCATGCCCTGCTAATGCAGCAGGATGCAACAGCGGTAACCTGAGCCGTCCCTAGGGGCCCCTCCGCTTCTCCGCACAGTTGTGGAATCAGGGCCAGCGCTGCCGCCATTGTCACGGGAGCACATCTAGCACCCTCCCACCGCGGAGCATTGCCCACTGCCAGCCTGGTGTTAGCTAAGGGCAACACAGGGATACAAAATGTTAACAGCCATGCTTCTGTTAACAAGTCGCTCCAGCTCACTAGCGGTTTCGATAGTAGGGGGTGGAGGGGGCCATACACATCCCTGAGGAAAGGGGAGAGAGAGCTACTAATCATCCTGACACAGGATAACACGCCTCACGGTAGCTACATGCACTCCTGCTAGTTAACGGTGTGGAAAAATGAAGGAATTTTATCTTTAGAACGGTTGCTAGGTTGATTGATTGATATTAGCATCATGATTACACAGTTTTATACTGTGCTCTAAAACAACATATGCGGGTATGATTTTATGATTACAATAAAAAACATGTTTTTACTAGTAGGACAGAAACATATTTTTTTGTTGTAATTTTTAAGGCAAAAGAGAAAAAAAATGAGAATCATATGTGACCCTGGAGCACAAACTGTTATAAGCATGGATATATTTGTAGCAACAGCCAGTAATACATCGTCAAACCATCTTGTCTTCTCTTTTTCTTCCTGTTCTTTTTCTCCAAGCATTGCTTTGAATTTAATTTTGACAACTTTAAAGGAGATTTTCTCAATATTTAGATTTTTCTGCACCCTCAAATTCCAAAATTTTTTTTGTTGCTGTTAAAATATTATACAGAAGTCCTGAGAATTTGAGATATTTGTCTTTGAAATAACACATTTTTACTTTAAAATAAACTAGAAATGATAATATGAGTCGCAGTAAGTAAGTAACATTATTTAACCATCTATAAAGGTTTTACTTTATTTAAAAACATGTTCATCATAAAAGAGTTGTATTAAAGTCATTGTATGAAGTGAATTTTTGATGTATTTTTGTATAAATTAACTAGGGGTGGGCATTGTTTATTTTTTTTAATCTAGATAAATCTAGATTCAAATGGCTCATTTGAATTGTGCTAAAGGCATTCAGAATACGTTTGCTACCAAATAATAATTAAAAAGTAAAGCCCTATTCGAACGGGACTAGTTTTACAGGGGGTTGTTAGAGAATGGATTGTTTCACAGACTTACTTGGTGATTTTAATCCCATTCAAATCTGCCATGTCTGTGTTGTTCTCTCACAACCTCTGTGTCTGAATGCAATGTCTGCGATATTATTTTTCACAACGCTTTTCCTTGTGTGTTTTAGCCAATCCGATATGCCATAGATGCTCTTACCACATGCACGTTTAATATATTTTGATATATAAAAGAAATAAATAAATACAAATAAAGAGCCAGATCACGTAAACTGTTAAGACTGGCCATTGTAATATCAGCATCAGGTACTCACGTTTCCTGCACTCGGTTACATATGTTTCAATTATCAAAATTAAACATGTGTTTACTATAAATAGTTATTTAGCCTCACCATGGTATTTGTGATTATACTAATTGTAATCAATATGAATGACCATAGCAATGCAGCATACAGAGCGCGTGATCTCTGTGAGGCCCAGATGTACAAAACAGACCCTCCCACCTCTGTAATAAACACGGAGGTGTCAGTCCTGTTCAAAATTGTACAAGAAAATCACGGACGACAGGTGAGAAGAATCGAAGCTCACACGTACAGTAGTTTAGAAAACAAGTCCTGTCCGAAAAGGGCTACAGTGCAATTCAGCTGGGTATACATCCGCACTAAAATATCAAGGTGAAAGTCATCATAGCTTGTGTAGTATAGACCCATCTCACAACCCAACTTTGAGAATAGATTAACGGCAATATTTTTTTTAATCCTATATCCTATATGGTGCAAAGCAAAAAAGAAATTGCATAACCATAACAACTCTGGAATAAACCAATGCACACAGACTTATTGTTATGCCAATTCTCTAACACGTGAAAAATATGATTTTCCCCAGCCAGCACTCATAGACTGACCTAGGATGCTTCTTTTCTATTAAGAGTGATACTTGTGCATTCATCCGCGTGTCAGATCTACTAAAGACTGTACTGTGTAAACCATACAGCTCACATTCTAGAAAACCCACATGCAAAGAATATGCAGTTCGATGAAGTGAAGTCTTATTTTACAAGGTTAAATGGCTGCGTAATACTGGCAACAAATTGAGAAAAATATCCTTCATAATCCCAATAGCCAGTGGAAAATAATTGCGCATTTATGTTTCCTAGTTTCTTCAGCGAACAAAAGACTCAAGGAAAAAAGCGAATTAATTCAAACCAGAAATCGGAAAGGCGCTGAGCCAGCAAATGCAAATTAGTTTTCGGTTACGTAAAGCAAAAACGAGCATCGGTATTCACTTCTGGAGAGTAAACCAATCCATTTCTTCCTGATTATCTTGTCTCTGTGCCCTTCTGGTCAGATATCCTCAAACCGTCAATGGAGATCATTGTGCATTTTGGGCAATTATCCCACTATTGCAAAATGTCAGATAACTGTGTGTCTGTGTTAGTGCTGAGCGGAGCATCGCTGCAGTAATAATCGCCTAGGGTGTAAGTGAAGCTTGTCTCTTTCATCTTAACACTTTAGTATTTGCCATGGTTACCTTGGTTTTTCTTCTGAGAAGTAAAGTAAGTCTGTTCTTTAAGGATCTCCCCAGAGAGTGAGGCGCAGTATGCATCCTGCAGTTAAATGTTTATACTGTTTATTGTAAAGCTCAGTGAACTTTAGGTAGCATTGAGTGATATTGCTGTAATAATGTATATAAGAGCAATATAAAAATAAAAGTGTGTTCCTGAAAGTGAAGCAAAAAGTTAATTTACTGGTAGGATAATTGAGTTTTAAGAAAACAATCGTTGACACTAATGAAATTGTAACCGAATACAACTTGTCTGCGAAATTGAACGATTGTTTTTTTTTTTTTTACCTGTTAGACAAAACCAGCGGTAAAAAAAAAAGAAGAAAAATAGAGATTAATTAAAAGAGAGATGCGAGAGTTCGGTAGAGTTCAATAAACTTTAGGTAAGCAACATTGAAATTCTATGTATGACCTCAGTAATCGGTAACACTTTCCAATAACAGTATATGAATTATCATGTACTAATACATGAATTAACAATTTCTTGACCATAAACTAATAATGAGTTAAGACATGTATTAATCAAGAACTAATTTAACTAAAACATGACTCGCATGAATTACTGCAAGAATAATGCCACCTTAATTACATGTTAGTACTGCATGTTAGTTAATGTATCAATTAACAATTTATTGTGGTAATCTAAATCAAACATGTTTTAATGGCACAAAATTGTTTATAAATTTGCCACCTGACTTCAGTGCATTAATATGATATAATGACAGTAAACCAATTTATAGCATAACCAAAAAGATAATTATCTTCTCTATGATTTTAATTTGGAAAATTGTGTCAGGTTGATATACTGAAAACATTATTATAGGATGGCAGCAGTGGAATAACTTAAAACAGGATGAGATGAACTTGTTTTAAATTATGAACACATTATTGAGTTGGGTTAAATGTAAATATTGGCAAGAAGTTCTCTGTCATTCACTGATATTTGGGACAGCTGCAGGTGGCAGATCTATAATAAATTTGTGCCATTAAAGCATGTTTGATTTAGTTTACTATAAATTGTTAATTAATAAATTAACTAACATGCAGTAACTTACATGTAATTAAGGTGGCGTTTTTATGCAGTAATTCATGTGAGTCATGTCGTAGTTCTTGATTAATAAATGTCTTAACTCATCATTAGTTTATAGTCAATAAATTGTTGATTAATGTATTAGTACATGATAATTCATGTACTGTTATTTTAAAGTGTTACCCAGAAATCTAAATCGGGGTAGGCAACGTCAGTCCTGCAGTGCAGATATCCTGCAGAGTTGCAATGCACTACAGACATGATGAAATAACAATGAGACCAATGAGAAATAACGAAGATATTATAAGACAATAAAAGTATTATTTGGCCTTGAATGCATGTCAGCTTGTTGAGGACTCCCAAAACCAAAACATTAACCTTTTTATTACCCATAATAGGGGCGCTTTAATCCAGAAGTAGCATAATATACATGACAAGAGAACTACATGTTCAGTTCCAATATTGGCAGTCAAGTTGATCAACATCATTACTACTATTCACACCTTGCCTGTGCCTACAAATTGACAACAACCTGTCAAATACAAGCACTGACCTTAACACATAACAAGATCCCAACAGACCACATATTCGTCACAACATCAAGCTTCAATAAAGATCAATTCCGCCTACAAGCATGCATTGTCAGTAAAAACTGGCACATAAAACTATGAAAATGTCCATGTATAGGATTGTGAATTTACAGTAATTAAAGGAATGCTACGTGGAGAACAGATGTATTCGTTCACATCTCCACAGAGGACATCAACACAGTCAGCTTCAAAGACAAATGAAATGCTACTCCCACAGAAAGCACTGGAAAAACGCAATGACCCTCTACTCTTCTCCAATGTTTTACACAGAGCCATGTATCTGTGTCTGTAGTTAATGTAAAAGTCACTGTATATCATTATTGTATGTGAACATCAAAGCATTTGATAATTCACTGGTGTGGCATTTAAACACACATTATAATTTACAAACTCCACTTTATGGTTGTATTAAAAACCTAACCTTGCTATCTACCCAGCAGAAAAAACACCATATGGTTGTTTATGCATGTTTTAAAGCTGGGATGCTGGTTTATGCTAGTCACTTGCTGATTTATGCTGGTCATGTGCGGACAAGGCCAGCAAAAAGCAGCTTAAACCAGCATCAAAACATCCCAAACCAGAATACGCAGATTCTTACAGCAGGGTACCACTTACATAGGGAGCATGTTAAGAAAAAGAAGGAAACTCAAAGGTTTGACTGATTTGAAATTGATTTGCATAAATAACAAGTCCACTCACTTGCTTACAAACTTAATTTCACTAGTTCACACTTAGTTCACCTAAAATAGAAAGAGCGTGTTTGGTTTGCTGTCCAGGGAGAGGGCCGAGATCTCGGCGGACTACGAGCACCGAATGCAGCTTATGTCGGCAGACTCACTACAATATGATGCTTATTTTGCAAGAAGCGTCAGCACTCGTCTTGGACCACAATATTATTGAAGTCATACGTTGGTAGTAAGATTTTTTTGTTGTTGTTGCCGTTTAAAATGAGTCACAGCATGCAAATGCTGATGTGAATGTCAGATGACTTTAAAATATATAAAATGTGTAGGCAAGCACATCAAACTGCTTATCCATTTAAAATGCATGTGTCTCCTTCAGCTTACTTTTCACATTTAAAACACGTCTTAAATGAACTCTCCCTGTACATGCAGATAGCGAATTAATTAAGAAAATCACCTGCCTATAATCATCTCCTATGGCCTTTAGTTGTGCTTGTCTTATGTGCTTGTCTTCCTAAAGCCATACAAAGAGGCCAAAACCTTTGGTAACAGGATTGTGCAAAATATGGGTACCACTAAGTAGACATGGATATGGACCAGAGATTCTTAACTATCATCTTAGGTACAGTCATTACTAAATTCCTTGTAAAAACTGATCATTTCCTACCACAAAGCAGACAGCAGACTATACGCCTCATATTAACGGCCCTTGTCAGTACACGGTTAAAAGAAAAGGTCAGGTAAAGGAGATGAGGAGCATATGAGAATGAACAGTCGTGAAGTGAAAGCTAAAATTCCTTTCATTATCCTTTAACAGCAACAATGTGGTTTCAGAAAATCAGTCTGAGTGTTTACTATTGGTAATATTTCTGCACATTTTCACCTTTCACCGCTTACAGCATTATTTAACACCTTGACACTTTCAGATACATTAAAAAACTGTAAATGATCTTACTAAGGAAAGCATTACCACTGCTCATACTTAAGAGTGTACCATTTGTGCTACAGCTTTTAAATCGGCCACCAGACTATTCTGACATTATGAAACGATAAAACAAGAAGTTCTCATTGCAAGATAACACAAATAACCTACACCACGAAACAGCCATTAAAACTTGTGAGCATTTTGGACACCCTTAAGGCAAAACCTGTCTTACTGATTCAAACTGAAATACCACTGAAAATGCTGCATGTTACTTCAGATTTGGATTTACTAATTCAAAGCATGCAGAAAAGGGCAATTCCTGCCTACGGATACTGCCAGATTGTATTAAATCAAATATGTTACAGCACTACAATGGATAATCCATTTAATAACAATAATGTTCCCAATTTTGTCCCATTTGCGGTTTCAAAAGTGAGATTCACCCAAAAATACTGTCATAATTTACTCACACTCAAGCAGTTCCAAATCTGCATGAATTTCTTTGTCCTGCCAAACACAAAGAAATTTATTTTGAACATAGTTTGTAACTAATCTGGGGTGCGTTTCCCAGAGGCATAGTTAGCCTACTATGGTCGCGTTGGGGGCAGTCGTGGCCTAATGGATAGGGAGTTGGGCTTGTAACCCAAAGGTCGCAGGTTCGAGGCCCAGGTCCGG
>JAUMHG010000059.1:3246058-3258850 GCA_032359395.1 Enteromius anoplus | reverse complement strand
AAAATTATTCGTCATCCAATCTTTTATATTTTTTACACACTCTGTTAACTTCGATAATTTAGACGTTTCATCTGGTCATGTTGAGATATATAGTTGAGTATCATCAGCATAACAATGAAAATGAATCCCGTGTGTTCTAATAATATTACCAAGGGGCAGCATGTATATTGAAAATAGCAGAGGACCTAGGACAGATCCTTGTGGCACTCCATACTTTACTGGTGATAACTGCATTGACTCCCCATTTAAATAAACAAAGTGGTAGCGATCAGACAGGTATGATCTAAACCATATTAAAGCTTGCCCTTGGATACCTGCATAATTTTGTAGTCGATCTATTATGATCTGTAGTGTTGAACGCAGCACTAAGATCAAGTAAAACTAGCAATGAGATGCAGCCTTGGTCTGACGCATGAAGCAAGTCATTGGTGATTTTAACAAGCGCGGGTTCTGTGGTGTGATGGGGCCTAAAACCTGACTGAAATCCTTAATAGATATCGTTCATAGATGTATCACAGTTGAAATCATAGGTGGAGTTTCAAATTTTTGCCTGGGGGGGCACCTAGCGGTAGACCAAGAACTTTTTTTTTCTTTTACATACAGCATACCATATTTTCCACTTTCAATTAAGTGTAACCTTTACAATTTATTCTTAAATAAAAATACATTTAAAATTAACAATGACTGGTAGGCTACACAAAGAGTGGAATATAAACTTACATCTTACCTAAAGTAGAAGAATCTGCCCCTTTTTTCGATTTGCGTTGATGTCCACTAACAGTGCAATCAACTCGTTTTCTATGTGCAGTAGGGAAATATCGGAAAATCGGTCCTGAGTTTGCCTGTGCATCTTGCAATATTTAAGGAAAAGTGGCGACAGCGGTGTGATTAGGGCCTTCAGTGCATCACGTCATTAACTGCTGAATTTAAATCTGCTCTTGCGCTTTTGCTGGCGCAAAACCAGATCGGACGCGCTGAGCGCTTGTCATATTATCACAAATATGAAGTGTTTTCAATCATATACAGCTAATTGTGGGTTTCATACATTTAAAAAACATAAGTACTAGAAAAAACATTAATTTATAGTTTATAATATACACTGTCTATAGAAACGGCAATAATGATCTTCACAAATATAATCTGACGACATGTTTTATTAATAGCATATGCAGATCGTGTAGGTTACTATAAAGTTTTCTCTTCTCTTCTCCCCGCTTACCGGAGACTTACTTTAACGTGTTTTGGGAGGAGAGGATGAATTTACGTGTTATAATTCCCCACAGCTTGGATTCAGCGCCCATCACCAGGTATAGATCAACTAACACGGTCATTATAAAAGTGTTTAAAATTACCAATTACATTTATTTGCCCAGATTTCAGATTTGGAATATTGAATATTTCATGATATAGTCAGTATGTTTGTTAATATTAATAATTAAATCAAAATTAAAATGATCCATGTGTCACACAGCGCTATTGTGACTGACAAGACACCGCCATGGAAACAATAAGGCTAAGCGTTCCAAAATAATGGTTGCCTAAAAAAGGTCTCAGCTAGAATATTTTAAACTCACGTGTGAAAGAGTTCATTAAAATTAACTTAGCCATAATTCACTCGTTTAAATTATATGATAATGCAAATAAATTGAGACAACGTGGGAAAAAAAATATTAATGTTTGACAAAATTGATTGCCTCTGGTCTGGGGGGGGGGGGCAGGGCCCCCCCTGCCCCCCCCTAAACTCCGCCGATGGTTGAAATGCATGGTGAGTGTTGCTAAAAAGTTAATGCTCTAAATGCACCTCTTACATTAAATCAGCCACTTAACATTAGATAAAAATGCATTTTCTGAAGCAACCATGCCATTTTAGCTGAAAGAAACTTTAAGCACTTTAATTGAAACATGTGTTTCACAGAAGTGATTTAAGTTGCAAGTATTATTAAATCAATAATTTGCTTATTTACAGACAAAATTATTAGCCCCCTCCCCCTGTGAAATAATAAAAAAAAATATATTCCTAATATTTCCTAAGTGATCTTTAACAGAAAGATGATTTTATGAACACAGCATTTTTAAACATATTAAATGTTTTGATAATAACATAGTTTCGAGTGAATCGCTGGACGATTGCCCGCAGCTGTTAACAATCAGCTAAACCTTCGCCTTGTTACGATCACCCAATCAAAACCTTTCCAAGCACTATAAAATCACAGCTTCCCAGCCAGAAGCAAAACAAAGCCCAGCATTGCAGCTTCTCATCCAGTAGCAAGGTAGCGGATCAGGCCAGTGCCGCCAGATGGCGTCATACGCAAGTCGCGTATCCATGACGCCAGCACGGCATTTTATTCACTTAAGTCCAGGTTCATTCATTTATTTAGCAATGGTTCCCGTCGTCAGAAACAGAACATATATTATTAACTGAATGATACTGTTTAACTATTTTCCCACCCTGCCTCTGCAGAGGTTTTCCATTCCCGCTGCCAGAAACAGAACATATATTAATTGCTGACTGGAACCGTTTATCTATTTCCCAACTATTTATTTATAAAAAAAAAAAAAAAAAAAGTAATGGGAGTGCAAATAGGATGAACTAATCCCTCCCAAATCCCATTATACAACCCACTATTCTTAATAAATCTCATCACTGCATTTATTTGTTTTACAAGATTTAGACCATCATACTGCTTGTAATTCTTCCTCAAAATCCACAAATATTTTCGTACTGACCGTAACTGTTTAACTGATTCTCTGCCCTTTCCTGTCTGAAGCTTCCCTATTCCCGCAGCAGCTTCAAACAGAAGCATCTCTATTTTCACCCCGTCTCCATCAGAGACACGCTTCAGCCCCTCTTCCATCAGAGGCCGCAGCAGCTTCCAGCAGTAGCATCTATATTTCAATTAAAAAAAAAAAAACGCTAAGAAGCATTTATCGTCTCCTGTCAATGTTTCTATTTTGTCTGCTGAATTTTCATCCCATCCTGATCCTAACTTCTTCCTTTTATCTGTTATTAGGTTTAACACAAGGATTCCATCCTGGAGTTTCCTGCTTTCCCACCCAGTCCATATTTGCCCCAACCTCCAATCGGCCTCCACTGAACCTGACACACCTGACCATTAAAAGAATTATACTCCACTTTCATATTCGGCCCTATTCCCTCCCCGCCTTTCAATACTTTGGGTCAGCCCCATTGGCATTGCAACCCATAAATACTCTGGGGGGAGAAGGAAGAAGGAGAAAAAAAAGAAAGAGGTTGATCATCGACCTCTCACCCCTGCATAATTCCCACATCCCCAGCATCAACAGCCTGATTCCCCTCAAGAAATTCTACCTGCTTTATCACATTGTTGACCAAGCCATTGAAATTATTTAAAAAGTAGGCAGAGGTGCATGGCTAGCTAAAGCAGACATTACTTCTGCCTACAAAATTATACCCATCCATCCCGATTTCCGGCACCTCTTTGGCATCCAACGGTGAAACCTTTTCTATTTCGCATTCCACCTGACCTTCGGACGTAAAAGCAGTCCCAAAATATTCGACTTTCTCTCCGAAGCTATTTGCTGGATTCTGTCAAATAACTATCAGATCCACCACCCCATCCACCTCCTCGATGACTTCCTAGTCATCTCCCCTTCCCACGCCCCTCCCGCTGCTGACCTATCAACCGTCTTTAAAGTTTTCAACCAACTAGGAATCCCCATTGCCCAAGAGAAACTCTAGGCCCCAGCTCTTGTGTAGAATTTCTAGGCATTAATCTTGTCTCACAGAAATTCGAAACCTCCCTCCCCAAAAAAACCAAAAACTGGATAGAATCATCACGATTTATA
Source organism: Enteromius anoplus (assembly GCA_032359395.1). Classification (NCBI taxonomy): domain Eukaryota; kingdom Metazoa; phylum Chordata; class Actinopteri; order Cypriniformes; family Cyprinidae; genus Enteromius; species Enteromius anoplus. Next base: position 3,255,025 of record JAUMHG010000059.1, on the reverse strand, counting down.
CCAATTTCCTAGTCCAACCCCAGTGCTCCAAACGCGGACTCCTTTCTGTTTTGGGGCACCTCAACTTTGTAGAGATCCAGCTGTTTACAGACGCTGCTCCCTCATTAGGCTTCGGAGGCTTCTATCGCAACCGAAGGTTCGCCTCCCCCTGGCCTTCAGAACTAGCAGAAGTCCTGCCCCACCAAGCTTCAACCCCACTCAACGAACTATACCCTATAGTCGTCGCAACCGCCCTCTGGGGCAAAGAATGGACTGCTTCTTGCATGCTAGTCCATTGCAACAACGAGGCCACAATACACAGCATCAATAAGCACAGTTCCCACTCCCCCGCCATCATGCCCCTGCTCAGACATCTTGTCTGGATTTCTGCTCTCAATCAGTTTGTCATTACTGCTAAGCCATTGTTGACCCCCTCTCTCGCTTTCTGTTAAAGAAATTCAGGACGCTGGCGCTAGATGCCGACCCCCTGCCAACCCCAGTGCCTCCCTTTTCACAACTGATATTCCCCTAAATCACCCACTAAGACCTCTATATGATCATTCTCTCAATGCTATGATCCAAGCAGTCGCCCCCAGTACCTTACAGTCCTACCTCACAGCCTGGAAAGCTTTTAAAACTTTCCACACCTGCTACAACCTCCACTTCCCAGATTTTTCACTACTATCTATCTACTCCTTCATCTCATACCTCAACTCCCTCAGGTACCTCCAGGCCAAGATACCTCAGTGGAATTAAATTTTTCCACAAGCTATTACATGGCTCTGTCTCTCCCACTATCACTAACGCCCAAACCAGCCTCATCATTAAAGGTTTCCAAAGAGAAAACCCTTCTCACCCCGACCATGAGGCTTCCCATAACTACGGAGATCCTAACTCGCTGCATCTTCATCCTCCGTCAAGGTTACTGCAACCCTCGTATTGACCGCACCCTAGACGTTATTTTTACCCTAGCGTTCTTCGGTTTCCTAAGAGTCTCCGAATTTACCTCTAAACCCCCTTTCAACCCATCCATCCACCCCACCATTTCCGACCTTTCCATTTACAACCACGAAACCATGATCTTTTTCATTAAACGCAGCAAGACAGACCAGCTTAATAAAGGTCACCATGTCTATATCTTTAAGCTTTAGTCCCCTACCCAACCTTACCAAACTCTACGAGCCTTTTTAGCTTTCAGAAGATCATTCGCCTCCTCTCCCCACGAGCCCCTTTTCACCAACGAAAAATCATCCTCTCAAAATCCGGAATCTCCCCAGAAAGATACTCCTCCCACTCCTTCCAGATCGGAGCCACCACTTCAGCAGCAGAAAGAGGCCTTGCTCCTAAGAAAATCCAAGCCATAGGTCGCTGGACCTCTGAAACTTAAAAAAATTACATCAGTTTAGACCCCACTTCCATCCAGCTAGCCATGCAAACCCTCTCCTGTCCCTGCCAAAAGCCCCCGCAGAGGCCCTAAGCACCCACCCTGTCTCCGCAGAGACTAGCAACTCACTCTCTCGCAAACTAATCCCAACATCTCAGAGGTCAATCCTGCTATCTACTCCCTGTCTCCGACGAGACTTGGCAACTGCACCTCCACAGAGGTCCATTTCAACCACCCCGGCAGCAATTAATCCCAGCCACCTCTCGTCTCCGCAGAGACCTAGCAACCGCTACCTCCTCAGAGGTGCATCCATACCCGCCTCCGCAGAGGTTAATCCCCAGCTACCCCTCGTCTCCACAGAGACCTAGCAACCGCTCCTCCGCAGGAGTTCATTCACTTCCGCCTTCGCAGAGGTCATTTCCCAGCCACTTCCTCCCCATCTCCACAGAGACCTAGCAACCGCTCCTCCGCAGCGGTCCATCCATACACACCTTGGCAGAGGTTAATCCCCAGCCACTTCCTTCCCGTCTCAGCAGAGACTCAGCAACCGCTACCTCCGCAGAGGTTAAATTCTCAGCTACTCCATCCCGTCTCCACAGAGACCTAACAACCGCCACCTCCACAGAGGTTAATTCTCAGCTACTACCATCCAGTCTCCGCAGAGACCTAGCAACCGCTACCTCCGCAGAGGTTAATTCTAAGCAGCCCCCTTCACGTCTCCGCAGAGACTTAGCAACCGCTACCTCCGCAGAGGTTAATCCCCAGCAACCTCCTTCCCCTCTCCGCAGAGACCTGGCAATCGCTACCTCTGCAGAGGTTAATTCTCAGCTACCCCCTTCCCGCCTCCGCAGAGACCTGGCAATCGCTACCTCCGCAGAGGTTAATTCTCAGTTACTATCATCCCCTCTCCACAGAGACCTAGCTACCTCTGCAGAGGCCTCACAGCACAAACTACCTCCGCAGAGGTCCGCCTAAACCTTTCCTTCCTATCGCCCTTTTGGGGGGCCGCGTTTCGGCTGCTGTCCTCTCTAAAAGCCTTTTGTGTTTGTTAACAGCCTTTGGCTGTTGTTCTTAACAAGTTTTAAGCATGTCTCATGAGGAATGACAGCCCATTCTTCCTCAGCAAATCTCTCAAGCTTCTCCAGATTTGTTGGTCTTCTGGCACAAACTCTGGACTTTAGTGTGCCCCATAGATTTTCATTGGATTCAAGTCAGGGCTTTGTGCAGGCCAGTCAAGTACACTTACTTTGCTCATTTGGAGGAATTTCTTCAACAGAATTGAGGTATGCTTTGGGTTGTTATCATGCTGAAAGACAAAATGTCGACCCAAACCAAGTTTTCTTGCAGACTCTCTGAGGTTGTCTTTCAAAATCTTCTTATACAGTAGTCTTCCCTTTTCATGTTTCCTTCAACCCTGACGAGATTCCCAGTACCAAACAATCGAAACATCCCCACAGCACTATACTCCCACCACCTTGTTTCAGTGTGGGAACGGTGTTCTTGGGGTTAAATGACTCTTCCTTCTTTCTCCAAACATAGTCAACATCTCTATGGCCAAAAAGCTATAGTTTTGTCTCATTTGATCAAAGGACACATTTCCTGTATGCATCACTTTCCCCAGGTTGTCCTTAGCAAACTATATTCTAGCTTGGAGTCTTTCATGTTCGGCAACCTCCCAGTTCATTCCTGTGCAGGGCTCTGGTGACTGTGTTCATTGAGACATTAATTCCAGACTTCACTAAGACATTCAATAGTGACTTGGCAGTTGTTCTTGGGTCTTTAGAAACCTCTCTCTCTAGTTTTCATTACAAAGTTTTTGAAATATTTTGCCTCCTGGCTCTGCCCATCTTGTTCTCCACTTTGTTGGTCTCTTTAAACTTCTCACTGCAGTTCTTGTCACTTGAAAACGCTTTGATAAAAATATGTTTCCTTCTTCATCGTTATGAGCATTAACAATTATTTCTCTCAAGTCCAAACTAATTTCATTTGTCTTTGCCATGATGACAGTGGATATTATTTTACTAGTTGTTTTGCAAGATACTAATCCTCTGCTTAAAGTGCAATTTAAATGCTTAACTTGCTTACTTAGGTTAATTGGGCAAATTAGGGTTAAACTGGCAAGTCATTGGACAACAGTGTTTTGTTCTTGAGCTAATCCATCTAATAATTTCCAAAGGGGGCTAATAATATTGACCGTAGCAGTTTTTTATTTTATTTTTTTTCAAGCAACTATACGAAATCAGACTTTCTCTAGAAGAAAAAAAGAAAGAAAGAAAGAATGTGAAAACATTTCCTTGCCCTGTTAAACATCACTTGGGAAATAGAAAAAACTAAAAATTGTAACATTTCACAGGGGCGCTAATAATTTTGTCTTCCACTATAATCGCAATTTCTATGAAAAGGTATAAAAGCTGTTGGTGGTTTATTGGTACTGGTGGTATACTGCTGTAAATTGTATGCACAAGCTTTAGACCACAAAACCAGTCTTAAGTTTCTGTGGCATATTTGTTATAATAGCCAAAAATACATTGTATGGGTCAAAATGTTTGTTTTGTTTTTTTGGGCCAAAAATCCTTAGGATTGTAAGTAAAGATCATGCTCCATGAATATATTTAGTCAATTTCTTACAGTAAACATATAACACTTAATTTTTGATTAGTAATATGCATTGATTAGATCTTCATGTGACGATTTTCTCAGCATTTAGATTTTTCTGTACCCTCAGATTCCAGATTTTCATATAGTTGTATCTGATTTTTTGGTTTTTCAAATCCATATAAAATAAAAAAAATAATACATTTTAAAGAACCTGGAAAATATACAATATTTTTTTTAACAATATTTATAAAAAAATATACCCCTCTTTATCATGGACACTTTTATTTGTCATTAACTAGTGTACTACGTAGGGGTCATTTTGTCGGGAGTGAACTCTATATAGGGTGGGTGTCACGGATGTGTAGGAAGCACCAGGCGAAGACTCATGCGCAGAAGTTTAAAATTCACTTTAATACAACTTGGGTAGAGAAAGAGAGAACTACAGACATCCATAGAACATTGACGACTGACAGTACTGGACAAAACACAATGGGATAATAAACACTGGGGATGATTCAGGACAGGTGAGGGACACAGGTAGCAAGGGTTAAGTAATCAACTTAAACAAGAACCGGAACTAGACCATATAAGGACAAAAAGGAAATAACAAAACAAACTAGTGACAGATAACACAGACATGAGTGTTACATCATCTCCCCCTCCCAGAAGGTGCGTCCTCACACCTAGAAACATCCACATCCTGGAGGCCGTATGGGGTAGAGTCTCTAGGTGCCTCCAGGAAGACCTCGTAGACCTGGCCGGCCCCAACCAAACTGGAGCCTTGGGGGGGGGGGGGGCATGGTGGATATGGATACTCGGGAGGCCATAGCCAAATCCCCTCCCTACCCACCACTTCCACGACCGTAACCCTTTTACCCCCAAAAAAAATTTCTTGGGGAGGTTAACCGACCCTAAGGGCTCCGGGTTGTGTGGGTGTCCCTAGGAAGGACCGGAACATGAGAAAGCGCTCTGGAAGTTCGGGCTCTGGAGGGCACTCTTGCAGCGCAAACTCTAGGGGGGCGCTCTTCAAGCGCAAACTCAGGAATCGCGCAAACTCAGGAATCGGGATCGGCTCTCCTGACCGTAATACAGGGACTGGACTCGGGAACGGTCCTCCTGGTCGTAATCTAGAGACAGGAAACGGGATCGGCTCTCCTGGCCGAGACTGTGGAGCTGTGATCGGCACTCCTGGCCGTAATCTAGGGACAGGAATTGGGATTGGCACTCCTGGCCGAGATTCTGGAACAGGTATCGGGATTGGCACTCCTGGTTGTAATCTAGGGACTGGAATCGGAATTGGCACTCCAGGCCATGAACTAGGTTTGTAAAAGGGTTAATTTTTTTATTTTTATTCTTATAATTGTATTTTTTTATAATGTATTCATGCGCTGAGCATGGTTAAAGTGTTTGTACAACACACTTCTCCCCTGACTTATGTTTTCTGCCATTTTGAGAGTATCACAATGCATGCATATGCTTTCCCCTATAGGTGAAAACAATCACAGATTACGGTACATGCATGTGTGTGCCTCCCCCCAGATATAAACAAGGCTGATTACATAAAATACTTTAAAGTGTACGTATATATGTGTTGCAAGTCAGGGGAGAGGGTAAATTGTTATTTTTGCTGACTTTGCAAAAAAAAAAAAAAAAAAATACTCCTAGTGTCGCAAAACTGAAATTGAGCCACTTATTATCCCAGATCCAGAAACACAGTAAAAGCATTGGTAAAACAGTCCATGGTTACAGAGCTGGGATCCTTTCAGTTATATTGCATTCTACAGGGTCAGATGACTCTCTGATTTCATCAGAAATATCTTTATTTGTGTTTTAAAGATGAACAAAGGTCTTATGGGTTTGTAACAACATGGTGGTGAGTAATTTATGACAGAATTTTTAGTTTGGGGTGAACTAACCCTTTAACATCATGAAAAAAAAATGCTGATTAAAAATACTAATTAATAAAACCTAAACAGTAATAATAATAATAATAGCTAGTTCAAATATAAAAAATAATAATGCCACATACATTAAAATAAATAACACTTGTGCTGAGTGAACATAACTTTTAGAATCCCAACGTGGAGTTTTACTTGCTGCAGCTTTTAAATAACATTTATTTGTTTCCTGCAACTGTTTTTCAAGGCATTGCTAATAAAAACATTACGTTTATAGAGTGTCAAATATTTTCATAAAATTGTGTGAATTTTCACCCCTGTTACCAGCATGAACCATAACTTCTGCGGTAGAGGCCTGTTTGTTGGCAATAATGTATGTCACGTGAAAAAAACATTACAAGTGTGAACTCTTTTAATGGCAGTTCTTGCAAGAGTGTCTCGTTTAGAGTATCTGTGCCGATCTCCTGCTGCGAGTCACTTGCTTTACTCATTATTATTAATTCAGTTCTCTCAGAGTGATTGCTACTCAACCTGATAAAAACAACCTGAGAATATTCAAAGCCCCAAGCCGTGGAGAGTCAAACACAACCGAATGCGGATAAACAAGATTGTAAACCATCAAATTTAAAAGACAAACGATAAACATCAAAACACCGTAGTGAGAAATGAAAACAACACCATCAAGAAAACTAATTTCTCTTCGTCATACATTTTTATCATGTTTAATATGGGTTGTGCATCATACATCCCCAGAGGGAAAGAGCTAGACAGCCTGTTGGTCATCATCTGCTCAGGGTAGACTGAAAAAAGGGCCAAGAGGGGGGTTGGGGATGACGGCAGCTGAAAAAACAGGGCCCTGGAGACGGCTAGTCCAAGGCTACCCATAACACAACAGCTGGGATAATAGGAGCTACTCTTTACCGAGGAGAGAGGCGCGATGTGCACATCTGTGGAAAGAAAATAGCAGACTAAATATCCAGACCCAGAGCAAACAAGACAGCGGGGGCCCTAGGGTTCAATTTGAGGTGTAATTGGAGGGAAAACTTACATTACGGCCTTTATCATTCAGTGTGTAAAAGGCAGAGAAAGAGTCTAAATGAAGGTTCCAGTTGAGTGTAAGGAGGAATTTAGAGGTGGAGAGGTTGATTTTGTTTGATTAAGGTCATCGTAAAAGATCCCTGTAATAGCAGCTGTTAGCAGTCCTGCTACAAACGAGCCACTTGCGTGTGTCTGGCTAAAGAAAAGTTTAGTCAGAAATGAAAGTTCTGTTATTTTTACTCAGCATCATGATGTTCTAAATGCATCAGGTTTGGTTTGATTGGCGTCATAGAACAGATAACCAGTATATAATCCAACATTTTGAATTTTGAATTTAATCAACATTCCGTCACACACAAACTCAAACAGTGATATAAAAAGGTAGGGGGTGTAATTATCTAATAATTTAAGCAATTTATTGCCCTAAGGGACTTTACAACATAACATTACTGTAGCTGGTGATCCAAAATGTATTGCGTTGCTCTCCTATACACCATCTTGGTAAAAATTCCTGGGTGAATGATTTTTTTTTTTTTTTTTTTTTGCCAAACATCAAGGTTATTTTGTTGTTTAAATGCCATCTAGAACCACATTTCTGAATTTACAAGAAGAAATCAATCCAAAAGCTTTTGTAAGTTTTGTCAATCCTTTTCTAAGTAGTGTAAGACACACAAACAAAACAAGCTATAGTGCATCAGTTTATAATAGAAAATGTAGTCCCTATTTTACATTAGGTGCCCTTTATTACTTTTATTAATTATCAAATAATAAGGTACCAATTTGTATTAAGTGTCCCTAATGCCTGTGTACGTACATTGTAACTAGATGTGTATCTAGTATTTAACCACAGTATAAGTACACATTGCTACATAGTATCTACAGCTGTAATATTTCTGTAACTACACACATGTAACAACCCTCAGAATGGTGTGTGTAAGTACAAATGTATAACAGGACATTGGTAACAACACTTTTTTCACTTCACTAAGTAGTCATGTAGAGTAACAGGAATTACATAGCTACATTTTGTAACAGCAGTATGTATAAGAGTAATTGGAACAGGAGGTGATCGGGGGTGTAGTTAGGTAGGCTCAGGGATATGAAAAGTGGATGGCGTTGGGGGAGTTGGTGCACCTCTGTGATACCAGTGTATATACATGGTAACTCCTCAGGAACTGAACAACATCAGAGTAATTACATGTTAAATCCATAGCAATTGTCTATTTAATATAAAATGTAACACTTTATTTACCAAAAAGTGCTGTTATTCCTGTTACACATTTGTATTACCAAAGTGTTGTTACCAATGTCCTCTTACACATTTGTACCACACATACAATTCTGAGGGTTGTTACATGTGTGTAGTTACAGAAATATTACAGCTGTAGATACTATGTACCGGTGTGTACTTACACTGTGGTTACATACATACATACACATCTAGTTACTATGGAAGTACAGAGGTATTAGGGACACTTAATATAAAGTTAGACCAATAATAATAACAAAAAGTATATTATTTTAACAGACATTTTGTTTAGAGATGACAATCATGTGACTAATAACATGAGAAGTGTGTTTTCGATTTCATAAGATCACAGATTTGCTACTCAAATACAAATAAATAAATGTTAATATAATTTCATAAATTCTTCATATTCATTGTAAACACTGGGAAAAAAATGTTTTCTGCTTCTGATGCAAAGAAGGTAGAGTGGATTTGGTAACACATTTTTAAGCTGTTCTTGTTACATGTTACATGTACTTACAATCTTATATAATAACAATACAATTATGCATAATTAAATGTAAATAACACTAAACCTAATCCTAACTCTTTAGCAAGTATTTCTAGTTAATCAGTGTTACTTAGTAAACTTATTCAGTAAACTAAAATTACTCATGACTCAGTAAAATAACCAAAACTAGCATTTAAATTATATTAAAATAACACTTATCAGATCAATATTAATGATTAAAAAGAAATTGTTTGTACTGTCACGCCCCCCAGGCGTTCCATGTCTTCGTGGTCTGTGTTTTTGTTTTCATTCAGTCTCCCTCGTGTTCTCC
>JAUMHG010000059.1:3212614-3224717 GCA_032359395.1 Enteromius anoplus | reverse complement strand
TGTGAATATGATTTAAATTACGTCTCCCACACTTAAATGCACTTTGAATGGAACGTAGCCTATACGTTCGCTTCGAATTGGAATCATCGCGGATCATCCAGCGATGTCCACTTCGCAGGGCACATACGTTCAAACAGAACAAATGTCTAAAGTGACAAGAGAAACATTACGAAATGTGCAGAGAGGTGGGGCGCGAGGACTGGAATTGAGAAATGCTGCATTACAGTAACGTTAGCCAGTCTTACCAATTTATGCGATTTGGCTCTTCTTGATTTAATTTTTTTATTTCTTCACAGGGTAGCAAACACATCTAATGTTACATCTATTATTGGTGCGCAAACTTGAAAACTGGCTAGAGTACGGTAGTTCACGTTGACCAAAACGCAAAAGAAAACGCGTTTGGAGGAAAAAACATTTTCAGCAATCACACACATTCGCATTCGGACGGGATTAGATGTCTCAGAGGACCGCCGAGTTTGGCTCTGGAATTTTTACAGAGTTCGTGTGAGAGAAAGACGGACATGGCAGACTCGGACGGGATTAAAATGACAAAGTACGTCTGTGAAACTGAAATTTCTCTAACGACCCCCTGTAAAACTAGTCCCATCCGAATAGGGCTTAAGTATCCTGCAACAGGATAAAAATCGCACAATTTTAAGGTTATAGCTTGCAAATTTCTTCTAAGAATTTCCCAAAAAAGAAAACCCTTTAGTATAAAGACCAATTCTCACTATTAACTAGTTGCTTAGCATGGTTATAATTAATTTATTGGCTATTTATTGGTGCTTATAAAGCACACATTCTGCATGACCATATTCCACATCCCTTATATTACCAAATATCTAAACTTAACAACTACTAACAATTAATAAGCAGCTGATTAGGAATTTGAGGCAAAAGTTGTAGTTAACAGTTTGCTAATAGAGAGAATTGACAAACTGTGGCTGAACAAAACAATTAAAATTGTTTTACATAAAAAAAAAAAAAAAAATTGACAATGACAAAAAAAAAGGGAGGTCTTGTCCATTTGTGCTTAGGCACCAACGTTGTCCAAACAAGTCATGGTGTTGTCTTTATACTAAATATCTAATATCTCTGCCAGTCGACCATAGTAAATATTTTTTTACAGTCAAAACAATGTACAAGATTAGTACTAAAATCTCCAAATGACATACTACAACGAACACAGTAAATCTACCAAAACTCACAAAACTCCAATAAGGACCACACTAAAAATACTACCTCTATTACACACAAACAAATAAGATACTGGATGAACCATGCTAATTAGCAATTTCATAATTGTTTGGAAAGCTACAATCATCCACAGTAATAATAACGAATCATTTTAGAAAACATGCTGCCAAACTGAGGTATAAAAATGTTGTATATTGGCTGTGTAAATGATGTGCAGCCTACTTTGTAAAAGCATTACACAATTAAAAGCGGCCTCTATTTGTCCGCCTGAAACATGCATCTGTGTGGGCCTCTTAATGGATAACCCTGGCAAGACATGCTTGTTTGGTTTTCTATGTGAAAGCTGTAGTGTCTTTGTGTCGGTGTCATTAATTGCTGGCATATTTCCACCAATTCAGAAAAAGCAGGATTCGCTATAGAGGAATAGTTATTTGAAGTGTATTATTGGTGGAGTGTTTTTTTTTCTGGCAGATTCATCAGGTGTTGATGAATAGAAAGTAGGGGTGGAGCCCCTCGGAAAGGCACAAATACCGTGTTTTTTCCGAATACTTATTTCAAACAAATACTTAAAAAAATATCCGAATTCTGAAAAAAGCTGCGTTTCCTCATGAGACCGCAGTGCATGCCCTGATGAGTGAGTGAGAGAGTGACGTGTAAAAAAAGGTAACTGACACAGACTGCTGAGACACACATTCAGTGTTTAGAACTCAGTTCAGTGTGGTAGAATTACACTCACCGGACACAGCACTTATTCACAATCACAAACGTACATTATTCACTTTGAAGTCTTGCTGATTAAACATTTGATATGTGTGCTGTCTGGATGCGCTTTTCCAGCGCGTACACCTGAAGCGCACGCGCACTACAACCCTGTCAAATAGTGCCTAATTACTGAACTAAGATATTTATCACGTGGGATTGTGGTAATACTGTCAAAAACACACAGCGTTAAACACAGTTGCTTGTTTCTAAAGCAGGGGTGGGCATAGATAATTTTTTTTAATCTAGATTAATCTAGATTAAAATGGCTCATTTGAATTCTGCCAAAGTGAATTTGGGGCCCCGGCAAATATAGGAATGGGGCCCTACATTTGCACACATTTACTTCAATCAACCTTGAGGTACCTTTTTTGTTGTCAAAGTTGCTACTGCACATTGGTGCCCCATAGTTAAGTCCCGTGTTTCTAGTTTTCATGTACATATTACAATTTTTTCATTAACATCTACATTTAGGCTACACATAAGATAATGACAACAGCGATGTTTGCATGTTAAATTAGGCACAATTAGTAGAAATTTGTAACTCGTTTAGTACTGAGATGTAAATTTGCAGACGCTCACTGAAACAGCATAGGCGAATATCAAATCTAAAACTAACTTTACCGCGCTCCGTTTACACCAGTGCGTTTTCTTTTTGAAAACATCCTTTAGAAATAAAACGATCAGCATTTACACTGCCGTTAAACCTTCCCCGGAGTTTTCAAACTACAACAGGGTCTGCAGTGTTTTCAAAAGTGTCCTTTTTGAGGGTGGAAAACGCCGGGATAGACGCGTAAAGTTATGCATTTTAAAACGAAAACGCACCTAATGTACGCAACATATCTGAGTTTTCCGCTGAACAGAGCAGACGCAGAGAGAGGAGCGCAGCGAGAAAGATCAGGATACCTTGCGCTCGTGCGGCAGTCAGGTTCAGATACTTAATATTTTGGTTTACTACACGCAGGATACACACGAAGCACGTTCAACTCCAACACACAGACGGTCCTGTTAATAAACACCGTTACTATTCACGTGTCCGTGCTTAATGTGCATCTCGTGAAAAGCATTTTGGGGGCCCAAGGCAGTTGCCAACCTTTGCCTAATGGGTAAGTCCGCCCCTGCAATTCGGCTAGGTATACATCCGCTCCAAAATATCAAGGTCAAAGTCACTCAAGTCAACAACTACGACCGTTTAAAGACGTAAATCCTCTCCCGGCTGGGTTTGTCATCAACCACTGCAGCTGTTCTACGACTGGGAGTGTAAAGTTTGTCTACCCACACGCACCCAGGCAGCCGTTCTGATGCAGCTGGCCGAACACTGGCTAATGGAGGACGGAACGGATGTCCAACAAGTCGTCGAAAAAGGTTGTGGAGGATAAAATGTTGCGCGCCTTGCCCCGGTCCATGCGACAAGCGGCATGTATGAGAGGTCCTCGCTCGGTGAACGAATTAGTGGAGGCGATCGAGTTGGCAGACGCAGCCTTTCATCGGGATGCGGGGGAGAGAGTGCCGTCTTTTCCCTGGAGGGTGGTCCAGGAGCGACGCATGCCGGAGGGCACCCAACACTAAAAGGTACATTACCCGTTACTTATGTTCATGGCGATGAACTAATGGCGATGGTCATGCCATTAGTTCGGGAAAAACATGGTTCAAGCCCAGCAAGCCCAGCAACGCCACTATAACTGGGGGGCCCAACCGCGGGAATTCCATCCTGGAGACAGAGTGATGGTCCTGGTCCCCAATGCCACTTGTAAGTTTCTTGCCCAATGGCAAGGGCCCTACACAATTGAAGAACGGGTAGGCCCTGTAAATTATCAGGTCGAACAACCGGGAAGAAGGCATGCCACTCAGATATACCATGTGAACTTGCTGAAACGCTGGGTAGGGGACCGGTGTCAGGTGTGGGCAGAAACAGTCAAGGGGAAACTCAGGTACAAAAATATAATGTCTTTATTTTGAAAGTCTCTTGAACAGAAAAGCTGCCGCTCACTGTGTGCAGAAAATATATCTGGTGATCCAAAGGCAAAAGGCGATAACCGCCGCACACTGCGTACCGGTTAGGGAAAGATGAAAAGAAACAATAACAGTCTTTAAACAAAAAAACTGCCGCACTCTGCGTTCGGGGAAAAAAAAACAGAAAAGTCCTCTAGGTAATTCAAAAAACAAAATGCGGGCTCTCCCCGGTGAATCTCTGGCTTGCAATAAATGCGTTCTCCTCTTTCACCATAGAGCTGGAGAAAGAGTGATCTCGGGCTGTGGCGGAGTCCTCTGTCCAGCGACAGGTCTCAGGTTTTTCTGAGCAAAAACACAATTAAGCAGGTGAATGAGTAAGGACCAGACTGACGGACAGGACAGGACAAGACGAGGTAGATAGCTTCACAGATGCAGGCAGCAAAACGGGGTGGACACGGTCACAGACTCAATGGGTAGACACATTAATTGTCAGACAAAGACAGCAAAGGCACACAGGGAGAAATAGAGACGCTAATCGGCACTGACAGAAAACAGGTGTGTAGAGAGCCGCGCAGAGCGCACTGATTGCAACTAGCAGCAGCTGAGAGATTAATGAAGAGACAGAAAAAACACCATAGAGAAAACAAAATCAAACCTGGCTCTCCCAAGGAAGAGGTCTGATTGGATCTATGGAAATCCTGGATGAGCGAGCGGTCCAAAATGTCCCGGGCTGGAACCCAGCACCTCTCCTCCGGGCCGTACCCCTCCCAGTCAACCAGATACTGAAAACCCCTACCCCGAAGACGAGCGGCTAACAGCCTATTAACCTTAAAGAAAGGAGGCTCATCCACCTGGATAGGAGGGGAGGGTGGGAGGGAACGGTTAGATCTAGTAATGACGGGTTTAATGCAAGAGAAATGAAATACGGGGTGAACGCGTCTGAGAAAGTTAGGCAATTGGAGGCGAACCGCTACAGGCGAGATAATCTTAGTGATAGAAAAAGGGCCAATAAATTTAGGAGCTAATTTACGAGACGTGGCCTTAAGGGGTAAGTTGCGAGTCGATAACCAGACTCTCTGGCCACAAATATAGCGAGGAGCTCTGGACCCATGGCGATTAGCGGAGCGACACATCCGATCATGGGTTACGAGAAGAGCTCTACGAACTCTTCTCTAGGTTAGGCAACAACGCTTCATAAGGGACTGATGTCAGGCGAGGAGCTGTTTTCTAAAGAGCCGAACTGACGGGACAAAGCGTCTGCTTTAATGTTCTTATGGCCCGGGTGGTAGGAAATGGTGAAATCGAAACATCCGAAAAACAACGCCCAGGGACCAGACAAAGCCCACCTTGGTTGACGTAAGGGAATCGGGAACAGGCCATTCGAGAACCGCGCGCACCTTTGTGGGATCCATAATTATGCCCTGGGCAAAAATGATCGATCCCAAAAAGGAGACTGACTCGATGTGAAAAGTGCACTTCTCAGCTTTGACAAATAAACGGTTCTCTACTAATCTTCGTAGCACCCGGCGGACGTGCTGGACATGATCAGGAAGGGATTTAGAGAAAATCAGAATATCGTCCAGGTAGACGAAGACGAAGATATTAAGCGCAAAGTCGCGAAGGATGTCATTAACGAGGGCCTGAAAAACAGCTGGAGCGTTGACCAGACCGAACGGAAGGACACGATATTCAAAGTGACCGAGAGGGGTGTTAAAGGCGGTCTTCCATTCATCTCCCTGTTTTATGCGAACTAGATGGTAGGCGTTACGTAGGTCCAGTTTAGTGAAAATCTTTGCGCCCTGTAAGATCTCGTAGGGGGATGACATCAAGGGCAAGGGATACCTGTTCTTCACAGTGATGTCATTCAAGCCTCGATAATCTATACAAGGACGCAAAGATCCATCCTTCTTCTTAACAAAGAACAACCCAGCGCCAGCAGGAGACGTAGACGGAGCGATAGTACCAGCGGCAAGCGCTTCAGCCAAATAGGTCTCCAGCGCAGAATATAGACGACCGCGCAGGGGCCCCCTGTCTGCGACGCTGATGTTCCTCTGGGGAAATTTGAAAACGTCCCAGTTGCATAGGCTCCTCAAAATGCGAAGCTGAAGAAGGTGACGAGAAACGCAAAGTCTCCTCCTCGGTGCGGGCGAGGCAGATGGAAGGAATACTCAGAAATGATACAGGATGTATGATGAAAAAAACTTTTTTTTGTTGTTTAATAAAAATGTATTAAGTTGATTACAAAGCAGTGGGCCTGCACAGCAGCTGTTCTCTGGAGCTCAGGTAATTCTGCAAGTGTTCTTACCTTTATTTGTCTTAATTCACCACAACTCTGGGTGCTATTCTGTAGCACACTTGTTTTTAATCATGGATGTTGGCCAGAATTTGCATACTATCTTGTTCTTGTCATTATTGTGCCAGCATAGGTCATTTTGTTAAGTCATCCACTGTCCTCTGAAGAAGATAAAAACGCCAAAGTTTTCACAAAGGAACAGTGCTGCACAGAAATAGTGCAAGAGTTACTTCAAGACAATTTTCACTGCAAACAGCTAGTAAATTTCGCAAATAATTACCAAGTACAGTAATGCAAGTATTAATTGAAATGTTTATCTACAACTTTTTCAATTGCTGATACCATTTATTATTACAGTTATATCTTTTTCACTGTTTATCAGTGGTTTAGATTCAGAATGCATTTGTAAATTATTAATTAGCCAATTATGAACATCTTTATGAACCTTTTATAAAGGGAACCTTAATGTAAAGTGTTACCCAAAAGTAAAAAAATAAAAAAATGTGATTGTCTGTCAGTCAAGTCAGAGCAAGACACATGCAACCCAAAGCAAGACATTATGTCATCGACATCTCAGACTCACAGAAACATGAAAAAAAAAAAAAAACAAAAAAAAAAAACAGGCATTTTCTGACTTCAAATATTCTATATAAGGGTTAGAATGCTGATGTCAAGATAATGCCTTGATGTCAAGATAACACATTAAAATGTAAATGGCGTTGAAAAACTGTCCATTTAACAAAAAATGACAAAGACAAAATAGTAATGCTGTTTCATGAAGCAGAACATTTCTGACTTCTCTAACTAATGTATGTAGACTTTCATCTGTGAAAGCGAGTGCTAATATCTGCAGAGATCCAAATCTGATGATGATTAGTCATGCTCGCATTTCCATTCAAGACCCATTTTCACAGACTGGGCTCTGCATTAAAATGAAACAAGAGTGTACCCCTCACATTATGCAGTCGCAAAGAACAAGAGTTATTCCTGACACACAGCCTCTGTTTTTGAATGGGAATCAAATTAGCATTCAGCCTCTAGATAGAATGTCATTCTGGGACTTTATAATACTATAATTAGTATTTCATACGCATTATCATCTTCTCATGATGACATAACTGCATTTATTAAGAAATCTGCCTTGTCTACCACTGGTGGCCAGTGATTCAAGATTTAGAGCAGGGGTGTCAACTCAATTGCTGGAGGGCCACAGCCCTGCTCAGTTTAGATGCAACCCTAATTAGCGCACCTGATCCAGCCAATTAAGTCACTGCGGCTTATTTAAAAACTACATGTGTGTTGGAGCAGGGTTGGAACTAAACTCTGCAGGGCTGAGCCCCTCCAGGAACACTGCTGATTTACAGTGTAGTTTCTTAAAGTAAATCTTAAAGTAATTGTGCTTGAATTCTGGGGAGACTTTGGGATGTGATAGAGTGAGTAACAAAACTTAGTTTTGGTTCAGATCTTACACTTGATGTCAAATGGGAACCCAACACACTGTTAATAACGGACAGTATGAATGAGAATTTAAAAATTCATTGTTACATCAACATTATGTGAAAAAACTTTGCAAATTGGCATACAAATTGAGTGTGTTGTTTATTAATATTGTGTTAAACTTCATAACTTAGTATCACAGAAGAGACATTAAATTTGATTGGACAGCATTTTATGGAAACAACAGATATTACAAGCATTTTGGCTATACTTTTTAAAAGTTATAAACAATTTATTTTGTTATACTAACTATGAATGATTATTACTATATTTCTCAGCTGTTTAAGGCCCTCTTAGAATAGGCCAGTCATTACCAAAAATTTTGCCAAATATGCTGTTCATTAAAAATAATATAATCATTCTCAGTTATGTAAATGGAAACAGATTTTAGACAAAAGTTTAATTGGTAGATTAATGTTTTTTGTGCTTTAGCACACAAAAATCAACACAGGCACATTGGGAAAATGTGCCTCTTGAAACAATCCGAAAACATACCTATGCGTACAATACACTTCAGTTTTCATTCAATTTCAAAACTAAACACTCACTAAACATTTGTGTGCAAGAAGCAATCTAATACATTTTTGCAGAAATTCACCACAAGCACATTTTTTTTTTCAAATGAGTCTTGGATGACAGAAATACTATTGTTTGCGACCATATGAAATGTGTGTGTATCTTTGTGTGAGTAAGTTGAAAGCACGTTCAGCCCCCTTTAAAGATCTTCTATAACCTGCCAGTCCTCCAGAGAATGAAAGGAAAAGGTGCCCTTTCTGCAATGGGGGAAATTGCTTGTGAAAAGTCAATGTCAGAATTCTAACCTTGGCCACATTCAAGGTCCCCTCGACCAGCCAGTCCACTGTCGGAACTGATAGAATCAACAGCATTGTGTGTGGGTTTGATTGACAGGTCAGGAGGAGATATCTGTCTGGGAAGAAGTGGAGTCCCAGGATGTGACACAAACAGCTATGGGTGAAAACAGCAGCCTTTGATATGCACGTAACGCCTACAGGCCTGGCAAAAAGAGTGCTGTGAAAAACAGATAAACGATCTTCACTGATAAAAAAACAACAACAACAAAAAAATAAATATGCACCCAATCTGCATTAAAAATAGTCTCAGATTTGAGACTCTGTCTCAGATATCAGAAATTGTGAAATGCATGTGGCTGTAAAATTATTACAATGGTTTAGTACAATAATATTACAAGTTTGTAAAGCTTTAAATGTCCTGTTTGAGATGACACATACGTCATGTAAGTGACGTAAGTGAGTGTATTGTAGTGTTTTGCACTACTGATGTTTTAGAGAGTCACCCCTTCACTACTGTGTGCTTTTTTTCTGGATTGTGGCTGATTTGTAGATTGTATGCACAAACAAACTCTGTATTTTCATATTTTTGCCATTTTCCCATTCATTTCCTATGGCCGGTCATTTCTGACCAAAGGCCCCGAGTGTGACTATTTTTTTTACTACTTAGACTTTTCAAATACTGTCCCCAATTTTTATGTGTGTGCATATACCAAGTACCATAAAAGTCACAAAGTTTTGTACCATTCCAATGAAGCTACGATTTTTAATAATTTTTTGAAAAAAACTGACCGAAGAACCCCAGAGGGTTTTTAATTGAGAGTTGAATCGAGAAGACTTTTTAAATTCTAATTCAGTTCCTGAATTTAAACTATAACAGATTACAGATTTGCAATTTGAAATTGAATAGAAAGGAAGGAATTCTAACAGCTGTCATTTTTGGTTACACTTTATTTTAAGGTGTCCTTGTTACAGTGTAATTATTGTAAGGATTGGCGCTAGAGAACACGACAAGACAAGCAGGTAAGGTGAACACAAGCCCCGGAGGGTGGATTTATTCAATAATAAAAGGTGAGTAGATAATACGGTGGTGGTGATGGTGACTGTGCTTCCTGTGCTCAAAAGTCCTTTTCTTCTTCCTTCCAGGTGGCGGTGATCGGTGCTCCAGTGCTTCTTCGTGGCCCGGGCGTCTCGTTCACGGCGTATCGTCTGGTAAGAAAAGACAGGTAAGTCACACATATCAAATGGAGACGTTGCTCAATCACTTCCTTGTTTTGTGTTTGACGCTGATCGGCTCCCGCCACATTATACATTTAAAAACTGTGTAACATTGATTAACAACATACACATACCATATGCTTACTGTTGGGATTTAGCTTATATAGTAGTTACTTGCATGTAATTACACATAAATAATTATTATTATAATACTTTTTAAAAGCACATTTTGGCTAAACTACTATGTACTTTCATCAAAAAATATATACAGTACTATATATATATATATATATATATTGTTTTGCGAAACACTGCTATTACCGCTGCTATTGAGGTGGATACGGGTAAGGTTAGGGACAGGTTTGGTGGTACAGGTTTAAGGATGAATTAAGCTGTAAGGTGGTGGGTTAACAGTGTAATTATAAATGTAATTACAGAAATTAATTACAGACATGATTACATGTAGGTATTTTTTTTTAAAAATGAGTACAACGTAAAAATATGTTTTCTACACAATAAGTGCATTGTACTTATTATTATTTTTTTTTTTTTTGAGAATGTTATAATGTTACAATTCTGACACAATGATTTAGTGACAACAGTTTTTTTATTGTCACAGTATGAATTTTCAATAAACAGGTATTTATTTATTTATTTATTTTTTAATTTAATTGTATTGCTCGTGCATTTTATGGGCCATTGTAATGGTAAAGAGTCATGGGCACTTCTATGTTGCAGAAGGCAATTGTTATTAAGAATGTACAGCATAGCACAAATGTCAGCAAAAAAACATTCCCACAGTACGAATATATTTGCTTCAATTTATCAGGGGATAAAAATAATACATCAAAAATTAGCATCTAGCTGCATGTCTGGCCAGTAGGCCAGTGTGTTCAAACAGTCTCCCCCAGGAGAATATCTTGAGCTGATTCTGAAAGTGCCGCCCACAGGAGATTTGGGTCCGCTCAAGCAGCCGCTCTAATTTGACGTGCGCGTTTGCATGAGGCGCTTGCCTCATCACTTTAAAGTGTCACAACCCTTCCAGATGTATATCCTCTCCTTCAACTCTTCATTGATATGCTTAATTCATTACTGGCCCCTATGATTCCCACGATTTCTCTGGAGATTTATCCGTGGCTGATTGTATAATTCACATATGTGTTGATTGCCGTCTGTTTATGGCAGGATTCTGTCTGTGAAAAGGGTCAGCGTGATTACTCTTGTCAAAGGAGGTTAGGAGCTGTCAAACTAGCTTCCAGGCCAACTGTTTTGGGTTCTGTGAACGGCTCCTGGGGCCCACAGAACGCCCTTGCCTGAGTCCCTCGACTCGAGCGTATGTCAGCTTCTGTGGTTGATTGACTATTTATGAGAGAGTGATTTGATTGAAAATACAGTCTTTCTAGAGTACTGGTCATGTATACCCTTGTGAAATG
This sequence comes from Enteromius anoplus, assembly GCA_032359395.1. Lineage (NCBI taxonomy): Eukaryota > Metazoa > Chordata > Actinopteri > Cypriniformes > Cyprinidae > Enteromius > Enteromius anoplus. The sequence continues at coordinate 3,213,558 of JAUMHG010000059.1, read as the reverse complement.
ACAGTCCTACTTGTAATTTTGTTGGTCGTAATTAACAGCCTCTAGGTAATCTGACAGAAATTACAAAACTGAGAAAAAAAAAGGAAACAGTGACAACCATGCATATTGACAGGATACTTGAGAAAGTTAAGATAATCAGAGTAAATCCACAGTATGCATACCACAAGGTTTCTGTGTTTTCTGATCAGGGTTCTCCGAGACCGCCTTAACACTACGTCGTTCTTAAGTTGTACCTTAAGACGTACCTTATCCTTAACGCCTGTTTTCCGAAACCTTCTTAGTTAAGTATACCTTCTGTAAGTCATTCGTTCGTAAGGTTTGTCTGGAGCGCTCTTAGCTATACCTTATCGCTGCTGACGTGACCACAAATAAGCAAAAACCTTTTTCACATCACAGTTTAACTACACATAGAACATTTAATATAAAAACTGATTTAGTATTAAATTTACATTTTTACTTTAAATACTTTAGTTGTTATAGCCTACAGCCAGTAAATGGAACTGTTTTCATTAATAAAGTTTCCAAACACTAATGGTTGTTAGCTTTTTTTATTACTATCCTAAGGCACATCAGCTGGCGAACCAAATAACAGAAAAGGATTAATAAAGAAAGATGAATTTACCCAAACTCTATAGCCATGGCAGCGAGACAGCGAGTACGTGTTTTAAATCAAAGACGGCGCCGTCCACCGAGCCAGTTAGTGTATTTAAACTATTTTATTAGAGAACCCGAAGATTCAGAGAATCTGGAACAATCTCTGTGCGTAAGGGTCAAGAGCGTAAAACCATACTGGATGCGTGATCTCCGGGCCCTTAAACGACACTGCACCACAAACAGGAATGCTACTGTAAAGGAAATCACAACATTGGCTCAGGAATACTTCCAGAAACCATTGTCAGTGAACACAATCCACCGTGCCATCCGCCGTTGCCAGCTGAAACTCT
>JAUMHG010000059.1:3064945-3080755 GCA_032359395.1 Enteromius anoplus | reverse complement strand
TTTAATTCTCGTCATTATACATTACCATCACTCTGTTCTTCTATTTGATAATGTTCAGTGCTTTGCTACAATCTGTAAAAGCAGAAACATCTCTCTGATATGAAATTACCTGCTGCCCAGGAGTCAATGAGCACTTTTACAGGGTAAAGGTGAGTTTCAGTGAATAATGTTGCATCAAGTAAAGGTATTGTATGCATAGTATGACGTAAATGGTAAACACTCACCGCAGCTCAGGCAGGTTTGATGGGGCAGTTTTGCAAGATGTGAGATGAGCCTCCGCAGCACAGACATAAACCTCCCCGAATCCTCCTGGTGCGTTCTTGTGGAGTTAAATGACTAGTATTGGTCTGCGTAGGCTCTTCCTGCACTGTTGTGGAAGTTGAAGGTTCAGGTGGATTCTCACAGGCGGCTAGATTTTGCGACACTGTTACTGCTCTCTTGAGAAAGGCATCAAGACACAAGTTGTCTTCATATATGGCCATTTGTTGACAAACTCTAGTTTTTAATCCTCTGCGAAAGACTGCTAATAGAGCGGTGTCATTCCAACCACTTGTGAGCGACAGCGTGTGGAATTTGAGCACATATTCTTGAATTGTCATTTTCCCTTGTTGGAGTTGGAAAAAGTCATAGATGTGGGAGGTTGTCCGAACACCAGGCGAAATTGTTGGAGGATTAAAGACAAGGAGGAGAGGTGTGGGCTTTCGGAGGACCATAGTGCTTCGGCCCATTGGAGTGCCCGTCCACTTAGCAATGTTATAATCAATGCAATTTTGCTGCGATCGGTCTGGAAATGGTTCGTTGTGCCTCGAAGTATAGTGAGCACTGGAGCAGAAAACCATCACAGGCTGTTTGAATATGGATCAGGACTCTGTGCCACTTTTCCGGGTTCCATTTTGTTAATGGGCTGAGCTTCTGTCACGCTCAGGGAAGACAGAACAAGCAGGTAAGTAAAATCAGAGTTTTTATTATATGAAATATTCCTTAGCATTATCAAAACAAGGTAAGCAGAATTAGTGTCAACAAACTTGTTCACTGTTGGTAAATCCTTCTGGCGAGTATGATCACCGCAACTGATAAAGGGAGTGTAGGCTCTTTAACAAGTGAGAGAAAGGTAAGTATGCTCAGTCTTAGACAATCCACTAGATGAGTGAGAGTGAGAGGTAACAATACCCAGTCCTTGAACGATCTTTCATATCCTCAATATGCATGAGAGTGAGAGGAAACAATACTCAGTCTTTAAATGATCTTTCCGAATCCTACAGGCGTTTGAGAGTGGAGACCAGCAACACAGACAAGTGAGTCCAGGAGAAGGTAAGTTCAGCTATACAACCTTGAGCTCAACCATTGAAGGAATGGCTGAGCGTGCTCTTTATAGTGAGTGTCTGATTGCTTGCAGGTGATAGAAATCGGGTGATTTGGAACGTGTGGCTGTTGCTGGTGACTGCGCGCTCTCTGTGAGCGCTGATCCGGGAACAGGTGACTGATGAGATGTGACAAGAGTGTAATATCAGAGTACAATATAATACATCAGAGTGCAAAACAAAACAATGAGTTCAAAAGGACTTAGCGGCCTACAATTAGCACTCAGTGGTCCATTTCGGTGCAGCAGAACGGCTTGCATGTTTAAACACTTTGCAGACATAACTCAGCTTAAAAAACATATTTAATCATGGGTTTTAGGATGTCTTTAACAGTTTTGTAAAATATGCTATGTGTTATAATTAACAGCACATTTAAAAATAAAAAAAAAGCATAGACAAACCATTCCATCACCACCAGTCCTTTAACCCCCAATAGTAAAAACAATTAGCACGTCTAATTGGAACACAGCTGACACAGCAACCTGCTACTTCAAAATATCCTCACCTAATAACAGAATCTGTTAAATGTCTTGACATTTATCTAGGACATTTGTGTCATAAAATTCCTTGGAACAAGCTTTTTCCACAGATTAGCATATGCGTTCATTAGTTACAGAAGTAACCAGTCATACATAATATGTACAATGAAAATTGATAGTTAAGGAGTGCAGAACAAATGGTTAGTTCCCCTTCAGTCGAGTTCACTCCAACTTCGGAGCACTCGTCGACAGCAGTAAATGCTAATAGAGTCTGCTAGAGGATAATTTCATCAGTTCCTGCGGAGTTCATGCTCTCTCTTCGCCGCAGCATGAGTGACTGGGCAGCTATTTGGCGAATCCCGCGAGCTGGTAGCCTTTTTAAAGGCTTGAGCAAGCCAGTTTTTGCTCACCAGCGTGACTTCATTATTGAGTGCATGGCATGCCGCAAGAGGTTATCCCTGGGCAAACCGGGCTTCACAAAAGAGCGATTTTCTCACGGTTGCATTCTGCGGGATGCTTGTGGATGACATGCGTTCATTGCGAGCGCATGACCATCACTACACTGCGATCGCGCCTCTCGTTCTCGAGACAACTCCCCTCACTCCTGATTGGGTTGGAGGTGCTGCGTGCATCCCTGTCTGATCCGTCTCGGCTGGATGATTGGTTTCTGGCGCCTTTTGAGACTGCCCAGGGCGAGTGCTGAAGCAGTCTCATATGTAGCAGCCCCAACAACGTGACTGCCGCTGTTGCTGCCATATACCCCTTAAAAGCGTTTCAGTGGGACCCTGCCCTTGAACTTATTCAAGCTGTGCAACATTGACTGAGCACATTTCTGTGTTGGACGTGCTGTCTGTTTGACCGAATCCATCTCCATACCAAGAAAAGAGATCCTCTGTGTTGGACAGAGTTTGCTCTTTTCTCAGTTGACCCGAAGACCCAACAGGCTGAGGTGTCGCAACAGCATATCCCTGTGTTCACTCAACTGAACCCAAGACTGAGCTAGGATGAGCCAGTCATCTAGGTGGACGAGCCACTGGGATGGTTTCTGGCAGTGAAAGGTACCATCCACTACCTAGTGAGCTCCTCATGCACCTCCGAGAAGAAAGGCACCGGGGTGGGGCCCTGTGCACCAGCACGAGCTACCCCCAGGTACCAATCGTCCAGCCTTGAGGGTTCAGAACACTGTGGAGGGTTCCACACAACCCCAACCCCCCTTGGCGACCCAGGCAATCATAGCCACCAACTCTGTATCCGGCACAGCGGAACGTCCAGTGGACGCCGTGCCGGAACTTAATCTCCAGAATTTAACACTCTGTAGATGCCGTAACACCAGCCACTGTCTGTCCGTAGATCAGGAGGAGTAGAACCCATGAAGCTCGGCTCCGAAGCAAAAAGCTAAAGATGCACGCATCAGCTGCCTGTTTATACTCATGCGGTCATCAGCTGCAGCTGGATGCAATCAGTGCATGCCAATGTTCACTGGCTTGACCGATTGAAATGGAACTCCATCAGAACAAATTAATGATTTTGAAATTATCTGCCTATATCTAAAATATGTAATACTGTTATACATGTAATACAGTACTGCAATACTATTGACACAGCCATCAATAAGTAACAATGGGCAATACATTGATATAAGATTTATTAGTCTTTCTTAACGCTTGTTAATAAAAAAAAAAAAATCATGATAACATTTACAGTTACACCTTTTAGTTGCTTATTAGCATGCATATTACTAGAATTATAGCCATTTATTAGTGCTAATTAGATTAAGGACATATTGATGCCTTATTCTACATGGCCTTATTCTTCATTCCTAATCCTACCCAATACCTAAACTAAACAACTACAGTACTATGACATTTTACCAATGTTTTCGGAGTATATTCTATTATTACTTTATCTGATCAGTTGTGTTTTTGTTTTAGTTTTATAACTAGCTTACTAGTTAACTAGTCAACCAATGAACAAAAGTGCAGCTTTAAATAACTTCAAAAAGTGACCATTGACTTGACTTGACAAAAACAAGATCTCAACAACAGAGGTTACAGGGATAACACTCAACGAGACAATGGCAACATGAGGGCTATAAATACTAAATAATGAGGGTCACCTAACATAAACAAACCAATGAACCACATGAGAAGGACATCAGGACAATAACCAATGAGGTCAACACACATGATTTCAATATATGTTTATTAAAATGTATTTTATTACCATCAAATTATCTAAATATTTTACTTTTCATATTCGTCTAATATTTGCATATAATTTCAAGTTAATTTAAATAATGAAACAAATAACAATCGTAATAGTTTTAGTTAAAATAACAACACTTGATTCATGCTGAAATTAAATATATTATTAAAAGGTAAACTCATTCTATTTTTCTTCTTACTTACAATAACAGTTCTGGCTTAATCTGCATGCTATGAGCATCCACCTAAGTGCTTAAATTCTGTATTAGGATGCATGTCATTGCAACGGCACAGTTGTGCAGTTAGACTGCATTAATCAGATCCGATGCCTCTCCTTTAGGTAATAGTACAGATTCCATGCATGGTGAAATATTAATGCTGAGTGGCATTTTGTATATAAGGCATCTTCCACAATTTAAATCATACACGCTTGCCCTTGTGTTGCAATAAAACACTCAAAAATGCACCCTTTAACATTTTTTTTTTTTTCTTTAAAAGCGTTATGTTGCAACTGTGATGCATTGTAATCAATTTTAAGATGTTGCTTTCCTATCTAGTGATTAATATTCATTCACATTAGATGAAAAAAATACTTTTTATTGTTTAGCCATGCACATATGGTTGTTGAGGATAAACCTGTAATTTACTCTTCTTATTTGCTTGAATTCTAGCAATGGTTATTTGAGCAAATATGTTAATTGATGAATACAATGGAAATGGACTGAATAAAAACAGTTTCAGAAAACTTGCACTTATTCATATTCAGCAGTTAAGCACACATTTAAGCTTTATACTTCTCAAGCCACTTTATCTTTCAATAATCGTCAGATATGTTGTTTCTGGAAGACAAAGTCAACTATTATTTAATTGACTAAAGTCAATTAAAATATAGTTTTGGAGTTCAATTATTTTCTTGCATATTGTAAACAAATCGGATATATGTGATAAATATACCGTGGGTATGGAAGGTACCCACTCTTTTTATTGCAGCCATTTGCTAAAAGTTCATTTTTTTCCTCATCAATGTACACACAACATCCCATATTGACAGAAAAACACAGAATTGTGTTTCTGTGAACTTTTTTGCAGATTTATTAAAAAAGAAAAACTGAAATATCACATGGTCCTCTGTATTCAGACCTGTTGCCGTTTCACATATATTTAACTCAGGTGCGGTCCATTTCTTGTAATCATCCTTAAGATGGTTCTACACCTTCATTAAGAAAGCCATACACCTGTCTATATAAAACCTTACAGCTCACAATGCATGTCAGAGCAAATGAGAATCATGCTGCCTGAAGAGCTCAGAGACAGAATTGTGGCAAGGCACAAATATGGCCAAGGTTACAAAAACAAATTCTGCTGCACTTAAGGTTCCTAAGAGCACAGTGGCCTCCATAATCCTTAAATGGAAGACATTTGGGATGACCAAAACCCTTTCTAGACCTGGCCATTTATTTATTATATATAGATCAGTGATTGTCACATATTTATTACCTTACTAATTAATCTCCAAAATGATGGGAAAAATCGTGCCTCTGACATTTTTTGTTTTCTTCTTCAGTTTTTAGAACAAAGAACATACATGGGCAATTGACAAATTAGAAATGGCCTTGTTTACACACATACATCATTTTATGTACTCAGTTTATGGTCTGAAGGTCTGAATACAGAGGACCATGTGATATTTCAGTTTTTCTTTTTTAATAAATCTGCAAAAAGTTCACAGAAACACAATTCTGTGTTTTTCTGTCAATATGGGATGTTGTGTGTACATTGATGAGGAAAAAAATGTATACAGTGGGTACGGAAAGTATTCAGACCATCTTAAATTGTTCACTCTTTTTTATATTACAGCCGTTTGCTCAAATCATTTAAGTTTCCTTTTTTTACTCATTAATGTAAACACAGCACCCCATTTTGATAGAAAAGAGGACATGGACATGAAAAGAGTTATTTACATGGGTTTTTCAAGGAATGCACTATATCGATAAGATATGAATATAAGTGAAAGTGAGACCTTCAGACTGACTCTGGAACAAAAATGTTTAAGAGCCACAACATCTGGTGCAGGAAGTCCAGAGGAGCACAGTCAAGACTGACTCCACTCTGAATCCGCCTGCGGGGCACCACTGAAAAAGGGGCATAGCAGCAAGCCAACACCGCCGGTCTTCCCGCTACCTGCTTTAAGTCCGATTTAAGACACGGGAAGACATGGCCTCTTCGCGGAGGTCGTAGAACCTGGCGAAGGTGTTTGGTGTTGCCCAGCCCGCAGCTCTACAAATATCTGCTAATGGGGCATCATGCACCAACGCAGAGGTAGCTTCCACCACCCAATGGGCCAGCCTTTGTTTGGAGACAGCATTCCCTTTCTGCTGACGCTTTCTGAGAATACGAAAGCCCATCTGCCATAAGACAGACGGAGACAGAGAGCTTGATAAAGACTCAAGGAGACAGGGAGAGGCCAAACAGGAGAACTTTGTACTGATACAGTCCGCCCTCGAACGCAAACCGCAGTAGGGGTCTGTGGCGAGGCAGAATCAAGACATGAAAGCACGTGTCCTTAAGGTCGATGGCTGCGAACCAATCCTGGTGCCAAAAGCATGTCAGAATGTGCTTTGGTGTGAGCATCTTGAATGGCATCCTGAGTAGCGACCGATTCAAGACTCTCAGATCTAGGATGGGTCTCAGCATACCGCTCTTTTTGGGCACGATGAAGTAGGGACTGTAAAACCCTGACCTCATCTCGGCTGGAGGGACAGGTTCGATTGCTTCCTTCGCCAGTAGGGTAGCAACTTCCACACGGAGGACAGCAGCATCTGCCCAGACATGCGTATAGAGAATGCCTCTGTACCTGGGTGGGCGCCTGGCGAACTGAATCGCATAGCTGAGGTGTACCGTCCATATCAACCACCGGGAGGGGTTGGGGAGCTGTAACCAGACCCCTAACCGGGTCGCCAGGGGAATCAAGGGAACGGTGACTGCTGTGCCCACGGTGGGGCAGCCTATTGGGGGACCAGAAAGAGGACCGGCCCCAGAAGGATGAACGTCCTGGGGGCGAGTCCATTGAGTAGCGCTTACCTGGTCCGCTGGTTCCCGCACTGGCAATCCAGGCCTCCGGGTCTGTATCTGAGGAGGAAGCAGAGAGGTTAGATAGGGACCTCGGGGCACTGGGCCCAGAGGTGTGGAAATTTGCTCTTTTTTTTTTTATTTGGGTACCGTCAACCCGAAGGCACAGATGTTTTTGCCGCTCCTGGCCCTCCACCGGGGGTGGGGGGACTGATGTAGCCGTCCCCCGTAGAACAATCTCCATCAGCTCTGGGCAGCCCGTCTCAGGGGCGCTTCTTCTTGTTGCGAGTGTTTCCCACGCCCGCGGCCAGCTCAACTTCGTGCAGCCAGCCTTGCATCGTGTGCCTCGGCTGGGGATGGAGCAGATGTTGCTGGATTGGGTGCCGCGAGGCGGGGCGCTCGGTGGCCTGGCATACTCCTGCCGCAGCAGTACGTGACTGATGGCCTCTGCCTGCCATTGGACTGCTGAGAACTTCTGGACAAAGTCCTTGACAGTGTCGCCAAAGAGGCCAACCTTTGAGATGGGTGAGAATAGCCGAGAGCTCAGCGTCCACCTTGGACGGAGCAGTGACCGCGGACGGCCAATGCCCCAAACCGGCTAGCGCCTCGCCAACCGACTCTCCCTCTGATGCTGTGGCAGACATCTCAACCTCCTCGGGTGCACCAAAGGAGACCCTAACCCCGGTGACATTCGGGAAAGCATCATCCTCTGGAAGCACCACGGCAGAAGTACGGGTGACGGTCGAAGTCCGCAAAGCGTTGCTGCCCTGCGAGGAATTCTGCACCGTCACCGTGAAGTACCCAAGGCACTCTGCCGCAGTAGCGGAGAAACTCTTACAGCTCACCAACCACGGGGAGGAAGCACGGGAAGTCGTCTCACGAATGAGAGGCATGCCCTCAATGTAGCGATGGTCATGTGCCCACACTGAACGCATGATTCATCCACGTGTGCTGCCTCTGCGTGCTCCCGGCCCAGGCACGAGAGATAGAACTCATGCCCGTCTGAGGAAGTAAAGAAACTCCCACACTCAGAAGCGCACGGTCTCATAGACATCCCGAGGAATGTTATGAAACCATGGTATGAAAATCGCTCTTTCGTCTAGCCCAGATGGCCAGGGAGGACCTCTTGCAGCACCGCGTGTACTCAGGATCGAGGTCACTCGCTGGCGAGCAAAAAGACCGGCTTGCTCAAAGCCTTGAAAAAGGCTACTGGTCTCGCGGGTCCCACAGTCAACAGCCCTGCTGTAGGTTGAGGTGGCAAGAGCGTGAACTCGGCAGGAAGTCTTGAAGAAATTTCTTCCAGCATACTCTTTCAGCAAATAGTATCGACAAGGCTCCGAAAGCGAAAAGCTGCATGTGCAATCCAGCCGTGCCCTCTTATACTCACGCTGTGATGAGGTGCACCTGGCTGGGATTATTGCACATTCATTGGCCTTTTTCCTAAAGACTCTTAAGACGATTGGTGCCTCAGGCGAGATCCCATATGTAACGTCGAAGTGATTCGACTGAAAGGATAATCTTATTTCTCAACATCTTGGAGTCCTCCAGGTGCATTTTAGCAAACTCCATCCAGGCTTTCATGTGTCTTGCACTGAGGAGAGGCTTCCGCCTTGCAACTTTGCCATAAAGCCCTGACTGATGGAAGGGCTGCAGTGATGGTTGACTTTCTACAACTTTCTCCCATCTCAAATACAGCTGGACTCAAATGAAGGTGTAGAACCATCTCAAGGATGATCAGAACAAATGGACAGCACCTGAGTTAAATACAGTATATGAGTATCACAGCATACTTAGGACCATGTGATATTTCAGTTTTTCTTTTTTAATAAATCTGCAAAAATGTCTAAAATTCTGTGTTTTTCTGTCAACATGGGGTGCTGTGTGTACATTAACGAAAAAAATTACCTTAAATGATTTTAGCAAACGGCTGCAATATAACAAAGAGTGGGGGCCTAACACTTTCTGTACCCACTGTATACACACACACAAATACTTTCTGTATATCAAACAAAAGAAACTAATTTTAACTTGTTTAACTGAATATAGGTTGTGTAAATCTGCAGCTGTGATAAACTATGTCTAAGTTTTCCTTAAGGTGGAGGACTCTGCACAGTTCAATGTAGGTAACATTTTCTCTGATCCTTGTAGTTGTGATAAGGTCAAGTAATAAGGGGTCAGGGCAGGTCTCAGTGTTTCTTCCACAGAATTTAAATTCATCTTGCTGGCCTTAAAATCTTTAGTTTTACCAGTATCCTAACTGCAGCCTCTTATACACAGCTGTTGCAGTTTAGGTGTTTTAGGATCCTTGAGAACTCCCGCTGAAATCAATTAATGGGGTCACAAGCAACTTCTTTTGGAGTTTGGTGTGGCCTGACTGGAATAAAGAATCTGCAAAGCTAAGTAGTGGGTCAAACCTTCGGCTGTTTTGCAGAGGAGCTATTAGCATAAATTAATGCATTTTAGGCCAGTGTCTACTTTAGCTCCTCTGTTCCAGCAGCGGTAACGTCCTTGCTGCTGACTTATTAGGATGCAGACTGTGGAAACAAGTGAGGGTAACAGTGAGTTCAGCCAGAGGTTTTGTAAAAATTCTGCCCTGTGTTTGTACAATCAATGTCAGCAATTTGGTATCAAAAGGTTTTGAGGTAATAAAACACTCCAGATGCTTGCCCTTGTGCCAGTAACCTATGAGTGCCATCACCGTTTTCTGCATGAAATGAAATTCAAAACAACCTTGTATTGTTAACTATTTTTACAACTGAATCCCTCCTTCAACACTGCTTTGCAATACATAATTGATATGTTTCTTAAAGAAATAGTTCACTCATTAATTTAATAAATTAAATATATAATTCGTCATCTGCCCCTTATGGAAAATGTGCATAATTACACTGAATGTTTACCTGTATTGCACTTTCCATCTGAAAAGATTATTTATTAAAAAACAGATTTTTTTTACTTTTAAAACACAGTACATTTTAAATAATACATTTTAAATGTCATATGCCATACATAAACTGTACATTTATTTTTGAGATGTTGAAGAACTGCTTATAGTTTTTTAGGGTCTCTTAATAACCTGTAGTTGCTTATTAGCATGCATATTACTAGAATATTGGTGATTTATTCGTAATAATTAAGCACATATTAACTTATTTTACATGATCTTATTCTATATCCCTAGTCCTACTCTATACCAAAACTTGACTATTAATATGCAGCAAATTAGGAATTTTATTAAGGGAAAAGTTGTAATTAATAATGAATAAATGTTACCAAAGAAGATGAAGTACTTCGTAAGTATTATCATTTTAACTGTGTTTTCTTCTCTTCTTCCAGAGTCGGCTGCGCATCCCGAGCGCCCACCAGAGCCTGTGCCTCCCGAGCGTCCATCAGAGCGCCCTCCAGAACGCCCACCAGCAGACCCACCTGGCCTTTCCACTGCGGACCTCCCCAAGGAAATTTTTTTTGGGGGGGCAGTAGAGTTAAGATCCTGGAAAGGGTGGGCGGGACAGGGGTTTGGAGCTGGACCTGTGTAGATCCGCCTCCCAGGGGCCTGATCCACCTCCCAAGGCGCCTGATCCGCCACGGCTGCCCAAGGCTCCTGATCTGCCTCCCAAGGCGCCTGATCCGCCACGGCCGCCCAAGGCACCTGATGCACCACGACCACCCAAGGCTCCAACCCCACCTCTCCCTCCCCGGTTATACTCTGTCTCTTTTCTTTGTTTTTGTTGTTACCCACGGCGCAGTTGTGCCTTTTCGAAGGAGGGGGAGGGGGGTAATGTAACATTCTATGTCTGTTTAGTTCTGTTTATAGTCTGTGTTGTTGTATTCTTGGTTTAGTTTTATTTTCATTGTGTCAGTTTCAGTCTAGTCTTCCTCGTCCTAGTTCCTGTTTGCCGTTATATGGTCTTTCCTGTGATAGATGTAATTATTAGTTGTTTCCCTTCCACCTGTGTTTCCCCAGCTGTGTCTTGTCTTGTGATTATTCTCCCTTGTATAAAACCCCTTGTATAAAACCCCCTTCTAGTTTGTCCGTCAACGTTTATGTTTGGTTTGGAAGTACTCTTTGTAAGTTTATTGGATTGTTTATTAAAAGAATTATATTATTGAATTCTACGTCTCCGGCGCTCTCCTTCTCTCCGTGAACACCAGACGTTACATTAAGTCCATACATTTGGCAATACACTTTTAAAGTCAACAGAATTCTGAAAGGTATATTTAAATTGGGTCTATGATACATTTGTATTTAGTTGCAAAAACATGCAGTTAAATGTTCCAAAGAAAACAAATTTCAAAGTTGCCCAAAAAATATATTTTCTTAAAGTTTATATATATAATTCTTACAATGACTTTCATTTAAAAAAAAAAAAAAAAAAAAAAGTAAATTATGTCAAAATTGTAATTTTCGTGAAATAACTGAGCCATTTCTGCACAGCAAAAGTGTGAAAATTCTGCACTGCTAAAAACAATGATTAAACAATATATGAATACGATATTAAGAGTGTTTGCTTTTTAATGTTTGCCAGTTTTAAAGAATTAATACTAAAGTGATAATGACCCATGTGTAATACACAGGCTGAGCTGTATACTGTAATCAATTGGTATTCTTGCGCCATATTATGGCATATAAATAGTCAGTAAACAGCTACGGCGTGACATTCAAGGAGCCTCCCTGGTCACTGGCAGAAAGTCTTGTGACTCTTGACACAAAAGACGCTTCGAGGCTCGACATCTCACAGCCCAGTGACTCCAAGACTAAATGACCTGTCAGCTCTACAATCTGTGACACTGCGACATCTCAATTCCACCTTACATTCAGTACAGCTTAGGATAAAACACATGGGGAGAATAACTGAGGGTAGATTGCATTCACTGATAGCACTATGCACTGTCTGCATTGCTTTAGTACCTGATTTGCTACAGGAATTATGCAAATCAGGCCACAGTGCAAACATGCATAAAATCTGTGCTGAATGCAATTTGAGCAGTTAGCACTTTTTTTGCATGCCATTTATGTATTGTAACTATTACAATCTGGTATTATATTTTTGAATATTAGGATACCACATAATATAATACTTTAAATGATTTGCACAAAAATTAATTGTGCTGATAAATAATTCATCAGACACTGATCTGTAATTATGAACTATATATTTCATCAAGTTTCTCTAATCCTGGCCAAAAAAAAAAGCAGGATGGCACTGATAATATCAAGAGACACTTTTCAATTCAGTAAATATTTCCATGATCCATGTGTAATACACAGGCTGAGCTGTACACTCTCATCAATTGGTCAAAAAGTGACCTAGAGATTATTTATGATAGCTTTTTTTAAAATCATTTAATTCCTGAACACAGCAAAAAAGGTAATAAAAAATTAGCCCAGATTATTTATAGTACATTACGTGATGTACAATGTTATGGTTCGTTAATAACAGTGTTAAATTGTATACATGTGGACTTCACTTAAAAGCTGCACTGCCGCATAGTCCATCTGAAGCTTTTCGGTTGAGCCTCATTTGAACTCATTGAGCGATGAACTTAAGAAACAGGTTCATTTTTTTTTTTTTTTTTTTTTTTTGAGAGGTGGGACTGAAGTGGGGGAAACCAGCTGTTAGCCATTTGTCTTCATATGGTCAATGAACCAGTATTCAACATACAGCTGCTCCAGAGGGTCTCACTTATTATGCACATCTGTTGTTGTGCTGCAGAACGTGGTTGGCGGAATTTTCTTCTAAAGATGAAAAATGACAACTTCTTAAACATTTTCAATAACTGCTGCATAGAAAAAAAATATATAAATAAAATGTTATTATAAAGTAATTGCATTGTTATAATATATGCAGCTATAGAATTTCACATATATAACTGATATTCTGCAATAATCAAGTTCTCGTACTGTATACTGTATGATCCTTGTTAGTTTAATGGCCCTTTTCATGTCTAGCATAAATTTTTTTTCAATGTTAAGTAAAGTAATAGTACATCTCACCTCTTTTCATCATTCATATCCATAGCACAAGCAGTTTTAATGGTGCAAGTACAAACTGCAACTGAAAAGGTACTCTGAGTTTTTAAAATTTTGAGGACTGGTGCTGAGAATTATTTTCTCTCCAGATACATTATGACAGATACATAATGAATTGGACGGCGCTCACCTTCTCTTTGTCCTTGCCCCACTCTTGGCCACTCTATGGGGTCTACGGAGCTTGAGCGCTCCACTTGCGGTCCGTCTCCCATTGTGCCAGCTCTGAACGGATGGATTTATCTCTATTTGATTAATACGCTTCCCTTTGCATTGTCAATATTGTTTCTCTCTGCATGTTATCTCTGGTCCAGAATGTGCATATCGCCAGGCATGGTGAATATGATGAAATACATTCAGAGGATTTGCTGTGTACTGGTGCATATTGGTTTGAGATTCTTTTGACGGCAAATAGATCCACCCTTGATTGATTTTACAAGCAAAACAATTCAGATGGTGTTCTTGCCTTTGATTTATGGAAAGTAAAAAGTTTCTGTCTTCATGAGCAATTTGAGGGTGTATTGTTCTGTTACAATAAAGGATGAATCTTAGCACAGACTTTATGCCGCAAATGCATAAATTGTTTGTTTTTTTCTGCATTAGACATAATCTATTATTAACATTAAATTTACCATTATGTATGCAGGCATATCCTCAGAGATGAATATGCAAATGTAGATAAAATTTCCATAAATTTGCATCTTTGAAAAACTAGCAAGGACATAAAAAGGTATTGTGTGTTCACCCAGCAATGTATTTCAGTTCAAACACTTGAGGAGTAAAAATTACCCAGTGTGATAAAAGTCTTTGGAAGTCTTGGTCTTTGAAATTTATATATGAACATATGAAATAAAGGAAAATACAATATGAACATAATAATTACTCTTAAAGTGATTTTGTTCATAATAAAATATAAAAGTACTGGAGGCATATTGTTTGCACCAAAGACTAATCAAGTTGTCAGTGTTAAACTATAGTAACCATGCATGACTGTGTCAGTCGACGGCTATCATTTTCCTCTCAGTTTCTATGCAGCTATGTCTTGTAACTGTCCTCAAAAACAGAGTTTACAAGATGAGGTCACTTTGTTATAAAGTTTTACCACCTTCATGTACTCTCGGCTTTAGTTTACAAGCCTCTGTGGTGTCTAACCTGATTAGAATGAAATCTAAATGCCAATCTGAGATCATTTTCCACTTCAGTGTAGCTCTTCCCACGAGAATAAATCTCCCTTTAATGTCACTGCTTATTAAAATGTACTATTTATAATTTCCAAGTTATTAAGAAATTACGCACCTACTGTCAAGTGAGTATAGACATGGCTGATATTTCATCTGTTGTTGCACTGAGGACATATTTACAGTAAGCTTTTTATCAAATATTATAGATCTTGTCAAAAAGACTTTTTTTGTCATTATAATATTGTGAAGTCTTTTTGTGAGTTTATATGATCACAATTAAAAAGCCCACAGAACTTTAATTACAGTGTGTTATTTTGAATGATGAAATTTATTAATGCTTCTGTTCCCTAAGAAACAAGAACAGCAAGTTCACAAGACTGATTATGCAGATGATGAGACATGCCTACAATGAGCTACTCTTTGCTGTATAGCTCACCTTTTTGAAAAAAATTGTCTTTTCATTTCAGAAATGAGCAGGTACTTGCAGTCTCAGAGAAGATATTAAACTTTTTTTTTTAACACCATGCTAAAAGGTCATCACTAATTTCAAATGTCTGTAGCTGCTGTCTTATTCTCTTTCTGATTCAGTAAGTCAGTGCTGCTGATTTGAGAACCACTCAGAATGATTCAGATTCACTGAAAATAGACTGGAACATCTTTCACTTACAAATTGGACATCACTACATTCTATTATTGTCAATCCCAGAAATTCATTTTTGGCTAACTCACCCACCTGAGGTGACTAATCATTTGCAATGTCATGGTTAAAACCTGCTGCAGTGTCTTGTTATTCATATGCATCTTTCCATATTTCATTAGAAAAAAGGCATAGCAATGCATGTGCTAATGAGGAAGGATTACACTATTCAGTATCAATGTCTTGGAAGGATTACCTTGAGCAGACAAAACGACATCCAGAGGTTGCACCCGGGGAAATTAATCTGTTTCAGATGATTGCACACATAAAGTGCCAGAGCATTATAAAAAAAAAATGAACGGGGAGCGAATTAAATGCTATCCACTTTTTTGAATGTCATGTTAGTGGAATGACGCAAAGGCAAATCCATTGCGGTCTGTGACATTCTTTCCTTCAAAATGAATATTGGCTAAATATCAGAGGCAGATGATGACAGCCATATGATATGTGCCAGCCGTCGGATGAGAGCTGAGAATCTGTGTCTTTGAATTAAGGAAGGCTCACACAGGTTTAAAGAAATAATTCACCCAAAAGTAAAAAATCATTAACTCATCTTCATGCCTTTCCAAAGCAGTATGTAGTTTTCCCCCCTGGAATACAAATGGAGAATTTTAGAAGAATATCCATGCAGCTCTATTTAATACAATGGAAGTTTATAATGACCAAGTCAGCTGTAACCAGCATAAAGTGATTCAAAAACATTTGGAATGGCCAGGGGCGGATCTAGAAAATTATTCATGGGGTGGCAAGGGGGTGGCATTAAAATGATGAGGGGTGGCAACACTGAAGCA
>JAUMHG010000059.1:3043445-3053719 GCA_032359395.1 Enteromius anoplus | reverse complement strand
CTCACCTTTGTTACGATCTCCTGAAAATAAACACCCTGTGAACTTTTACATACCTGACTCTGTCCATTACGTTACAAAAAGGTGAAGTGTGAAGATTTGTCGCTATAATTGTCACTTATCAGTAGAAAAGTATTAATATCAGAATAGATTGTGGTGTTAAACCACATATGGCAGAGTGAAATGAATACTTGTGTAAAATGAAAATGTGTTGATGGCTTTTTTTATTCGGTTTTGTTGTCCCCAGGTTTTTGCTTAAACATCCTATATATATATATATATATATATATATACATTGCTCTAACCAATATGTTATTATAAAGAAAATTACAGCGCATGCGCTCTGAGTTTTTAATATCGTAAGCATTCAGACACAGAAAAAAATGCTACCTCAAAAATATCACTTGAAGTAACCGCGAGTAATGGGCATTTTCTTTTAAAGGCGCGGAATATCTACTTTCATTTATATCCTTTAGGTCAAATACTCTTTATGCAAGATGTAATGATGACACATTTTAATGCATTTGGTGAGAAATTAAACATTAGAAAGCACAACAGGTGTGTCTCCGCCAAGGAAACAGATGCTGTTAAATTGCAATTATGTATGACCAATAAAACAATAACATTTGTTATTTGTAGATCTAGCAGCCCGTTCTTATAACAATCAGAATTATAGAGAAAAAAAATACCCTATACCTGTTCTTTGAATTTTTTCACATTGCTTTATATAGCCTATCATTTCTTTGTATATCATAAACTTTAATAATTTCCTTTTTCTTGAAATAAAGATATTTAACAAACTGCAAATAAATATATATTTTAAAATATGCTGTAAATATCAGTAGTATGTCCCACTGCTGCAGAAGGATTTGCTCAAAGCACCAATACTGCCATCTTGTGTAAATGAGAGAAATGACGACTAATTATGTCGTGTGATACTTGTGTTAAGGTTAGTATGATGTTGTAAAGCATGATTTAGGTTACGCAGGTGTTAAAGCATGCAAATATCTTAAACCTGAGATAAGAGACATTTACATTTAGTCATTTAGCAGATGCTTTTAAAGCAACATACAAATGAGGACAAAATGGAAAATTAGAGACATTTTATGCATTTGTGGGTGGAATATATAGCCTGTTGCATTTGAACACGTTATTACAAAACCACCTGGACTGAAATATGCTGAAATTTTATTTGCAAGATCCAGAAAGGATTTTAGCAAAGACAGTTGTATGAACAGTAAAAATAAACTATTAGTACCCCATGTCCCTACAAAACAGTTATAAATTACTCATAATTAAGTTTTTTGAAAATCTAAAGATGCATGTAGTTTTTTTGTGATGGGTATAGGGTTAGGTGTAGGGTTGGTCTAGGGCAATAGCACATAGAGTTCGTACAGTATAAAAACCATAACGCCTATTGAATGTCCCCACTTTTCACAGAAATGAATTTGTGAGTGTATGTGTGTGTGTGTGTGTGTGTGTGTGTGTGTGTGTGTGTGTGTGTGTGTCTGTGTGTGTGTGTGTGTGTGTGTGTGTGTGTGTGAGTGAGGGTTAAAACCCATAATTCCTTTATAATTTTGAATCTGAAAAAGCTTTCTCTATCAGGGGTTCATAATGAAACAGTATTGTACATTATTATCATTATTATTATTATTATTGGTGGTGATGGTGCTACTTTGTTTAATTAGATTGCAGAATATAATAATAATAATGCCCTAACTTAATATTATAGTTACACATGGAACCATTTTTTTAGTATTAATGCATTACATTGTATGGACATTTAGTTACCTTTGCCAGAAAAACATATTCTATATTGTGTTTAACTGAACATTATTTCATAACAAATCTAAGCATTATGAAAAATGATTAAATGATTTTTATCATTAAATGATAGGAATTCATTTTCAATTAAAAAAAAAAAAAAAGTTTGCCATACACTTCCACCATGCAAATATGTACTTAACTAGCTGTAGTTAATTTCTAAGGAAACTCAGAGATCAGCAAAAAAGCATGAAACCTCTTTTGCCCAACAGAGGGTGCCATAACTTTAGAAGTGTTACATCCTTTTGTTTGTCCTTAGAATCCTTAGAAATTCAAATGAATTGTTTATATCTGCACGTAATGATAAACCTGTCTTTTTGTTTCGATTTTAATCAACACATCTTTATGTTGATATGACACAAAAATAAATAAACAAAGAGAGTGTTTCTTTAATAGACATAAAGACCAGCTTTATTTTGTCCCATAGCTTCAAAACCAAAGAAAACTTATATCCAGTGCCTCTGTAAGTTCATATAGCTGTGCAGCTTATTACTAGTCAACAGACATTAAGTACCATTTCTTGAAAATGGAAATGTGTGTGAGTGTTTTTTTATTCTGTAAGGCAAATAATGTGGAGAGTAATGTGGACTAGTTTCAGCATATAAATTACAAAAAAAAATTGTTTACTCTTGGCTGATGCTTCTTCCCATGTAAAATTAATTTAAATCTGTAACTAAATAAAAATGCTTCATGTATTTTAATGGCTGTTTCCTATTTCAATTGGAACTGTGATTCCTAATTTAATTCTAATTATAAACCAATGTAAGGCCATAGTGTTACAAAACAATGTTGTTAAGTTCCCTCTTTCATGCTGTACATTTATCTGACGAAAATGATTATTGGTGTACTGCAAATATAACACGTTATTGCCAATTGATATTATAGCTTAGACAATTTTACCTCATCCTTTTGCTCTGTACACATTTTTTTTTTTTTTTTACACACTCACAGTTTTCCATTTCTTTCAGAATACCAAGAAACTCCAAAATTTAGATCTAAAACTTTTTCTGTTACATTATAAGCAGTCAACAAACAATAAGCTGTAGATTAACAGTGATAAAAATTATTATGTAGAAAGATTGTCTTGATTGCTACTATTGCAAGATGATACATGTTTTTGTGTCTTGACCCTGAACAAAAATATTTTTGCACTTAAAGACACTTAAAATATATAATGGTCATGATATTAAATACAAAATATCAGTTCAAGTGGCATTTATTTAAGATTTTGCTTTTGACAAAACAAACAAAAAAAGATTGTTTGGTTTTAAATAATAAAAAACAACCAATATACTGTTTAAAGTGAAGATTTGGTTGTTAAATCATAGTGGATAAAAAAAAAATGACCAGAGTAAAGTAAGCTATGAGAGAGAGGGAAAAAATAAAGTATATATTTTTCCAGACAAAACTTGATTTGATATTTTTGTTATCTAATGAGAAATACATCTGAAGTGTGGCTTAAGCATTTAAATACTTAATGTGGTCATTGTATATTTATGACAATTTAGTCAGTGATACAATTAAACAAATAAGCAGACCTCCTGAGATCAGCTCTATAACAAATTGTTGTTTCGAATTATTATAAATCAAAAAATGCATGATAAAGGAGAAGAGGTCCAAAGAGGTCCATTTTGTAGTTTTATTTACAGGGAGCAATAAAATAAATTTCTGAAGCAGAGCTTTGTTAATTTAAGATTAGAAATGTGTAAAAATTAATTTTGTTTTCATTAAATAATTGGAGAAAAGTTAATCCTTAGAAGTAAAGGCCGTCTTAAGATTGTAAACCTTTAACAGGTTGCAACTGTAAACATGTTATCCCATCAAGCAAGAAACCCTTAGCTGGTTTTGAGTCAAATGTTTTAGGATTAAAAGGGCAAGTACATGAAGGTAGCTTCCTTTGTCAATGCCGTACTAAAAAAAGCATATGTGTTTTTGTTCCAATGTCTGAGAAACAGAAAATCTCTGGCTTAAAGAGAAGAAAAGCTCCCTCTGTTGTATCCATTCACCAGATCGTAGGAAACTGGAGATGCAGAGCAGTCTGTGAAGAAGTTTGAAAAGGTAAGTGCACACGGTGAGCTCTGTTCCACAGGCGTGCTGCCAGAAAGGTCTGTGTGGGTATAAAGATTTGGCTGTACTGGTACTGTCCGCATATCTCCTGACTTTTTGGAGGTGCCACTACAAGTGCCCCAAGGTTCAGTGTACAACAACCCACCACTTACAAAATGGTGGGAGTCATATGGCTCAGGGCCCATGGTCACCTCATGTTGATTCCTGATAGGTGTGGTGTGGAATAGTTCCTGCTCTGAGACCATGTTACTGTAGTCGGGTCCAAGTAGCTCCAAGAACTCTGCTGCTTCCGGAGTCCCTCGCTCTAGGTCTTTAAGCGACATGCCAGAAGTAGATGTAACTCTGGAGCTGTTGGCCGGTTCTGTGAAGAAGGATGGAGGAAGGTTTCGATGCCTCAGCGGGGGCTTCTTGGCCCTCTCTCCTCGTACATCCTTCGCCGACTTAAAGAGAGCAGCCAGACTTTTGCTTTGCAGGCTGGCCTGCATCCCATCCTTCTTGGGTGGCGTTTTGCTGGAGAGGTTGCTTGTTGGGGTTTGCGGCGAGCCTTGCCTCTTACATGGCTCCTGAACAGGTGCGGTCCCAGGCGAGATGATTCCCGTGCACCTCTTAATCTGCTTCTGCAAGTACTTTCGGTGGTTGACTTTCCTCTTGGACTTAACAGGCTTGTCCAGTGCAAGTTTGATGTTGCTGGAAGCAGAGTCGATGAAGCTAAGCAGGTCTCTAGTGGTCTCCTTAAAGTCACCCCCGCAGTCCATCTGACCCAGGAGACCCCCTTCCAGACCCTTTTCCACCTCATAATCCATGACCGAGCCAGGAAAACAGAAGTTCAAGAACTGCGAGTTCATGACGGCAGCTTGAATAGCCATCTCTCTCCCCCACGGAGCACAACACCTTTGCGGTGAATATATATATTTTAAATAGTCTTTGAAAGACCCTAAAGCATATTTCTTTTCTGCATTTCCAGGGTGGATTGCTACCCCTTGGCCCAGTGCAGGACACTCTTACAGTTCCTCTGCACTCTGCCGAAAGCTTGAAATTTGGGGAAGGGAGGATTATTTTAGGGGGCAGGGCCAATGATGTCAGGACATTAAAGGGGAGGAGCCGAAGAGACCCGGGGACTTAACTCTTTGCTCACGCCTGACCACCTGCAACTAAGAGGGATTTGTCTGAGGCATCCCACAGAGTAAAAAGACAATAGCCTTGGGTTCATCTGTCCTGGTCAAGTCTTCTTGTCTGTTTCATATTTTTTAAACAAAATCTCTAAGATTAGACTGTTCTCAGGGCATCTGAACTGATAGAGTTTTACTTTTTATATTTATTTTAATCTTTTAAAATGGACAGAGTTTATGTTGACTCAATATGAATGATGAAATAGCAATTTAATTTGTAATTTAAACATTATTCAAGTTAGCCTAAAGTAAATATGTATTACAAATACATTGTGCAACAATCTCTGAGAGATCTGTAAATGAATGTAAAAAAATTATTTGATGTGCTCTGGATACATAAAACTTGATAGCAGATCTTAAAGGTATTTATTTTTAAGCTGAACTGAATTATACTGGGCATAGTGATATTTTATTCCCCTGAAGGATTCTAGTTTCATGCAGTGTGATGTACATTTTAAATAATTTGTATGCATACCTTGTACAAACTTGACCAAATTTTCACAATACGTGCATTAGGTGCTGAGTGAATACTTAATTGGTACAAGTTTTTGTACATATCCCTGTAACTTCCTACAACTATCCCAATCTGTTCACAGTGGAAGTTGATTTCTCGTGCATTCCCACACCAGTGGGAATTTTAGCCTCTGCCTGACAACTATTATAGGCTGCCTTTGACATACAGCCCTACATGGTCTAAATAGCTTCTATTCTTCCTTGGGCAGTGAAAGGGATCTTTGTGCCAGAGATTCATTAAACTGCACCTCACAGCCCCTTCGTAAAATGAGGCTCAATAATGAACAGTCGATTTAACTAGAAAAGCTGCCGGAGCTGTTAAATTAAAAGGGAATAAAGTGCAGTTCAAGCCCAGTGTGCCAGAAGAAATGTTGACCTTAAGAAATCCTTGGTATGAGCGAAAAAGCCGCTGTAAACAATTCAGCATTTGCAGGAAGTTTCTTGGCCAGCAGTGAATACTGAGGAGGGATCCAAGACTGAGACTTTCGTAGGGGTCCGATCGGATCCTGATTTCAGTGAAAGCGCTTAAAGGATATGGCTCTGGTTTTGGAGCATGGTGTGTTTAAAAGAAAACACTTGAGGATGAAGGGACTGTTAGAATGTTGAGAGATTTCCATCAATTTATGAATAACAAGGATAATGCTTGATTTTGTGTTAATCTTAATGAAATAGCCCTGAAACAAGGATTTTTGCTCATATTTTTGGCCCAGTGCTTTAAGAAAATGTTAAAATTATTCCTTGTCAAAAAGCCATGTATACTGTAGTTTTTTTCCCCCCGTATCTTTCTTTTTAGAGTTCATGTTCAGACAGTTAAGATGTCCTTAATCTGATCTGTTTCCAATTCAGTCCACTACACTGTACTTTCCCAGACATTAAACACATTTATATCAGCCCTAACAACATTTCTTTTTTATCAAATTCATTGCACTTTTCATGTTGTGAAATCACGTGCCAATGGACAGTTTCTGCTGTAGCGTCTTTCACTTTGAGAGGTTTTCCCAGGGAGTTTTTTATTCCCACCCCATAAGTGCATTTTAAGGTGAGGCAGTGAATCATTTGGATGTTGGAAAGGGGAAAAAAGAGAAAGTCTAAGCGCTTTTGAGAGAGGGGGACCATCGAGAGTGTTATTATCATGTAAATTGTGATGAAGAAAAGAGACAGTGAAACTGATAGCAGTGATCTAATTATCTGTAGCCCGGCTCAAGCCCTGGTCCTGAATGGAGGTCCTAGAGAAGCTGCCATGGTCTCACAACTGTTGCACCACAATAGAAAAATAGCAACAGTGTAAAATAAGGCTTTTTTTTTTACAGGATATGGCTCCATGTTTCCAAAGTTAAAGCTATTCTAAACCACAATGATATTCATTCCCTCAAAATGAGACCAATTTGATATTAGAAAGGGCATTAGAAAAAAAAATCCAGATGTTGATGTTATGAAAAATAAAAGCGGTTACATTTGTTATGAAAATTAAAGTTAATTGCAAAACAGTTGTATTTTTAACAATTATATACCTCCTAGACATGTGTATTATTTTTATTTTTACTATTATTATGGGCTTAAAACTAGTCCAGCTAGGATATCGGGTAAATGAGATAATACATTATTGGGTAGTAAGAATCAAGTATTCCAGAGAACATATATAATAAAAGATAAATTGATTTATTTCCACTTTTTGGAGCCTAATTTTGGCACAGTGGCATCATCAGACTAATGGCTGATATTTTCCTCTATTCCCGCACAGAGCTTTTGTACATGTTAGTCATTCAAGCTTAAGGGCTTGACGCACTAATTCCGGAAACAAGTTTCTATGGCCACATAATGGCAGAGGGGATCAAAGAGGGTGAGGAGTAGAATACTGACACACACACACACACACAAAAAGAATTGGGTGACATTAAAGAAAATGGACTGGGGGATTCCTAAACACTTGCAAGACTGCAAGTTATGCTGGTCAGTCCAACAATATTAGTTCATAGTCAGTGTTATTGAATGAGACAAGGGTGAGAAATATTGATAGAATTATGTATTTTTAAGCAAACTATCCAAGATATGTACATATAAGTCAAGATTTTGTTAGTTACGATAATTACTTTAAGATTTGTACTTGTATGTAGCCAAGATATAAGGTAAATATTATCCAGCTTTCTTGATGGTTACACCAACTGACATTTTAACATTATTAAATGAAAGGCTGAAACATATATGTGTATATATACTGTACATATATATATATATATATATATATATATTATTTTGTATTTTATTTTATTTATTTATTTATTTCAAAATTAGCAAGGAAAAATACATTAAACAGCATTTAACTTTAATGAGAATTTAAAAATAGTTTTTTTTTTTTTTCTTTTTATCATCTTGAACACCTTTAATTTGTCATTCTCCCCAAATACATATTTGCCAACAGCGTGAGATAATTTTGGTCCTAGCATGAGTAGAAATGGAAATTTTCAGAAGAAAACACCTGTGGAAAACAAATTATAAAGAAGAAATAGCTATCAACAAGGTCAAACTAAGTTGAACAAACTCAGCAGGGGGAAGAACAAATGAGACAGCCGAGGGAACAACATTCATCTTTCCGCTTTCGATTCACGTCCATGGAAAGCTGCTTAAGCAAACGAACCTTTGAAAGTGAGTATTGTTTGGTTATCGTTACACACAGTGCACCCCGCCCTCCACCCAGGGAATTTACAAACTCAGCAGCCACGCTTTTTTATACCCCATTTTCCTTGGACTCCCTGCCCCCCAGACACCCCTTCCATGCTCTCCAGAACAGCAATGGGTTACACACAACACACACACGCACGCACACATCTTTTCCCATTGGTGTGTGGTCCCAGTGTACCCATCAACACATGCAGCACTAAAGACTCTCAGTCAGCGAAATACTACTAACATATTTGATTGATGAAACTGTCAGGTGAGAAGAAAGGATGTTAAATTAATGGCAACAACATGGTCCTGAGAAATGTCCAACATTGTTGAAACCCCCCACCAATTACCCTTGATGTCTGTCTGTTGGAATTAATCAGAAGCTATTCAGAATGGTAACTAAAGATGTTGTTTCAACTTTGATATTCTTTTTTTATAAAAGTATTGTACAAATGTAGTAATTGTAATCTATATTGTGACTAAGCCTATTATTCCAGAAACCAGTAATTGACCAGTGCATTACATGCACAGACGCTCATGTTGCTTTCCAAACTTGGGACACTTTACATGTGAGATGTCTAAGCATGGGCGTAAATCCCGGGGGGGACAGGGGGGATATGCAACTTGGCATAATGTTAACATTAACAGTAGACATCCCAAGCCTCCAGGAACTTCCGGGAGTCTCCCGTATATTGATAGTGGCTCTCTGATGCCTGCAAATTGTATAAAATATCCCAAAATCTAGACGAAGCGGGCAAGCGCGTGTACGCGTGACATTAATGTCTGCATCGAACATCTTAAAATGCGCTCATAAAATGGCGTGAAGGAGAGGGAGTGAGAGAGAGACCGTGCTTGCATTTGAACTGTGTGTGTGTGGTTGTTCATAGCGCGTGCTAGACAGAGAGCATTCTGATTGGTTTACTACAAAATAAGCCAATCAGCTTTCAGTGTGGGCGGGCTTTTATTTCTTTTCTCGAGCGAAATTATCAGTTCAGTGCAGCAGCCTACGAGGTCGTCGTGGCAGAGAGACTTGACCATTAACGGCATAACAAACATTGCAATAGTTTGCTGTCCTACTGGCGAAGGAAGCAATCGAGCCGGTCCCTCCCGCCGAGATGAGGTCGGGGTTTTACAGCCCTTATTTCATCATGCCCAAAAAGAGTGGTGGGTTGAGACCAATCCTGGATATGAGAGTTCGGAATCGGTCTCTTCTCAAGATACCGTTCAAGACGCTCACTCCGACGCGCATACTATCATGCATTCGGAGCCAGGATTGGTTTGCAGCCGTAGACCTAAAGGACGCGTACTTTCATGTTTCGATTCTGCCTCGCCACAGACCCCTACTGCGGTTTGCATTCGAGGGTCGAGCATATCAGTATCGCGTGTTACCCTTTGGCCTGTCCTTGTCTCCCCGGGCCTTTACGAAGGTCGCAGAGGGTGCCCTCTCCCCGCTATGGCAGATGGGCATCCGCATACTCAACTATCTCGACGACTGGCTGATAATAGCGCACTCGAAGGATCAGTTGTGTATGCACAGGGACATTGTGCTCCGGCACCTCAGCCATCTGGGTGTTCAGGTCAACCTAGAGAAGAGCAAACTCTTCCCGACGCAGATGATCTCTTTTCTTGGTATGGAGCTGGACTCGATCGATATCACCGCCCACCTCACCAAAGAGCGCGCGTGGGCCATGCTGAACTGTCTGGAGACATTTAGACACAAAACTGTGGTTCCTCTCAAAACTTTTCAGAGGCTCCTGGGGCATATGGCAGCTGCGGTTACACCGCTTCAGCGTTGGTTACACAATCGGGTCCCGAGATGGGCATGGCACCGTGGCACACTTCGGATCGGCATTTCCCCGGAGTGTTGCCGCCTTTTCAGCCCGTGGGACAATCCTGCATTCCTACGGGTCGGGTTACACCTAGGACAGGTTGTGGTCAACACAGATGCTTCTCTCATGGGCTAGGGTGCTGTATGCAACGGGCAAGCAGCCTCGGGTCCCTGGACAGGTGTCCGACTGCTTTGGCACATCAACTGCCTAG
>JAUMHG010000059.1:3012567-3043345 GCA_032359395.1 Enteromius anoplus | reverse complement strand
AGCCACCAATCACCAGATCGCGATCACCTGAGTTCTGAAACACCTGATCGCAATCAAGGGCAACATAAAAGATCGCTTCACCGAAGACTCTTTGGCTGAGCTCGAGGTTAAACTCTCTATGAACTGAATCAAAGACTGAGTATACTTACCTTCTGTTTTACCTCACTGCTCTCTTGCTCTCAGCTCCTGCTATCATTTAGCGCTGCTTTAATGAACTATGTCCAAAGACTGAATATACCTACCCATTACTTACCTGATTGAACTCAGACTCCAGACATTAGGAACTAACTTACCTGTTCTACTTACCTGCTTCTGTTTTGAAGTTATCTGCTCTTTATGTTATTAATCTGAAGACATACCAGCGAAGCTCCTTGAGTTACCTTTATGTTCTGTGATGTGTGAGAAATGAGTGGAAAAGAAACCTCTGCTGATGAAGTCTGTTTACTTTGTTCATCAATAAACTCTGTTTGAATTCTATCTACTTTGTCAGTCTTACCTGAGCGTGACAGATATTCTCTGGTAAAACAAGCTTTTATTTTTCTTTAAAAGAAGCATCAAACACTTAAATATCAGGTATTATGTAGAGGTTTCACTTGTTGAACAGAATCTATTTTCAGGATTGACTCAAAGTCTGTTCACATATCTGTAGTTAATTCAGTGTGCTCAATATTGGTCTTTGACCTTCACTATGTATATTTAAATTATACTGTGTTTTAAATTAAATACAAATAATTTCAAAAAACTGTTTTCACTCACATCTCTTCACATTCTTTGTTACCTAACTTACCTGTCAGTGCCACTAATGGGCCATTAGGGGAGGGGTCTCATTGAATCACTGAATATTAATGACCATTCACACACCCTCGCATACTGGCTTTCAGCCACAAAACATGTCTTTTAAAATGTAATACACTATATTGTTTTCTGTGAATAATTAATTGAAATGATTTTTACATCATTCTGAAGTAAATATTCTAGCCTAATAGCCTGGTTACTCTCAGTACTGTGCATTACTATTAAGTGTGTGTTTCATGGCCTTATTTCAGCTACTTTTATTTTCACAAAACCTACAAACCAAGCATAATATTTTTTTTCCTAAAAAATGCAAACATGTAAATTCATTGTGGTCACATATCATTGTAGAGCAGTTTGTGCTGATTACAAGAGAAATGCAGGTTGGTCAATAATATGTTCTAAGTAGCTGAAAAAAGCACAAAAATATCAGAGCATGTCCAGACATCTCAAGGGCCCCAAAATCACCTTGGACACCAGAGGGTTAAAGAGAACTTTCCGCGATCGGAGCAGCCGCAACGACATGCTCCGATCTAAAGCAGGCTACACAGAGCATGTGTGTGTGTCTCCACCTGTTAAAATCTCTTGCAGGGAGACACACACCGCAGCCTGCTTTTGCCCTTGTTTGCCTTGCTCATTTTAATTTAAATGGCTTTTGTGGAGGAAATGATTGATCTGAGACGAGATTTCTCTCTCAAATCTTTTAAACTACTTCACACACACACACTTTAGGGAGGGGAAATAGGACCTTTCACACGTTTTTCACTCACACAGACAAACTTTTGAGACAGAGATACAGAGAGCGTGTTCTGAATGACAGAAGGCTAGCGCTGGCTAGGTAGCATGTGCCTTATATACTTCCTGGTCTGACGTTACATGACGACGTCATGCCCTTTAATTGGACGGATTTTACAGCAGATTAAGAGCGTGTCACGCTGAAGGCGTTCCCATAGCGTTTTCGGACACAGTGCGAGTTCCCGAAAAGGAACTAAGATGGCAATCTTCAAAAGCTCTGGGAAGGTCACGTGACCCATGCAAGCTATGGTTGAGGGGAACTAGTGCTCCGTCCAATACCCCTTCCTTTTGCAAATTAACAGGTTATATTTATTTGACAGTCAGTGTAATTACTTATTAACGTGTCAATTCAATGTACGGAAACAAAAACAAGATCTCTCGCCTGCTACAACCCCCTCTGGGAAGAAAAAGATGAAGCTAATAACGTGCGTCTGGTGGGGCTCCCACAGGGCAGAGAAGGGGATGACTCAATAGACTTCCTTCAAAAGATGCTCCCGGCTTGGATACCAGCCCTGAAGACGAAAGGTCAAATCGAGTGCACAGAATTTACAGCGCGGGCAAATTTAATTAAAATCCTCATTTTCTGACTCGACATTCAAGTCTCTCCAAATTCTTAAAGGCAAATTAAATGATCTTCTGAGAGGGAAGGCAGAATCTGTACTTTATAGAACTAGACAGAAATATTACATGAGTGGTGCCAGACCTAGCAAACTATTAGCCCTCAGACTGAAGCAATGTCAAGCAAAAGCATACATCGATACAATCAATCACCCCTCTAAAGGACTGGTTAGAAATAGCAGAGACATCAACGCTGCATTCCAGGAATTCTTTTCTAAACTTTATAAATCCGAACTCAATTCAGCTAGTCCAAATGGTACCACTTCCTTGCAGTCTCTTACTTTGCCTGTTCTCACTCAGGAACAATCGGAACAGTTAGGACAGCCTGTCACACTAGAGGAACTGAAAAAAGCATTACAACTGCCAATCTAGCTGCTTTAGAAACTTCAGAGGAGGTGGCGAGCCTTTGAGCTACGTTTCCGGGCGGAAAGCACTGAAAGCAGCGCTCGCTGGAGACCGCTGGAACACTGGTAGGGTTAGCAGATTGACCTCCCGGGGCACCATGTAATGAGTTGCACACTACTCTTTCCCTGTAGAGTCAGGACTACTGAAAACTGCTAATGAAACAACAGTCCTCAGACCATAATATCACCAGAATCATGGAACCAGTCCCTTTAAGACTGGTCTCTGGTATCAGTAGAGCCTCTAGAGACCTCCAGAGGAGGTAGTGAGCCTTTCAGTTCCGCTGCGTTTCCGGGTGAAAAAACTGTAAGTAGTGCTCACTGGAGATTGCTGTGCCCTGGAGCACTGGCAGGGTTAACAGATCGATCTCCCTATGCGGGGTCTCCTAAAGCACGACCCTCAGGTCTTTCTTTGCTTGAAGGGCCCCACAACAGAGCATTGCCAACTCCAACACAAGTTCAGTGACGCAGTAATAACGATTTTCTCCGACCAAGTCGTGCCGAGTCGTACCACGCAGTGGAAAAGCGCCAAATGAGAGGCCAGCAGTTCTTCTGAGCCCTCATCCAGGTCTTTTAGCAGGTCGGCTTGGTACGCCTGTAACACGGCCTCTTTTTTTTTTTTTTGTGTGCAGACGCGTCACCAGCTTAACCTGCTGCCGAGTACCCCCTGCCCACCAGGATCTTTAAATAGCCTTTAAAGACGCTGCAGCATAGAGAGAGAGAGATAGCTCGCAAGCGTCCACTCAATTCATGTGCAGCGTCTTTTAACCGCTTTCATTCATCCATTCATTCATTCATTCATTCATTCATTCATTCACCAGACTCATATGGCTAGCGCTAGACTTCAAGCTGGAGGAATGCCCACACTGCTCAGCCTCAGCTAGGACATGACCAGTGCCACTGAATTGCTTGTTTTAGGCTCTCTTTTAACACTAAAGAGAGCCCTTTGGCAAACTACACATACTACGTTGTGTGTTCACCGGCAATATGAATATCTCTCTTGCATGGAAGAACACGCACTCTGTATAATGGTAAGTCGCCCTCGCCCCTTTTCTTTTCTTTTTCTTTTTTGACAGAGACACTTTTAAGCTAGAAACACACACACGTGAAACACAGAGCGCTTCGCTGAATGACAGAAAGCTAGTTTGTCAGCTACATTCCACGTGCTTACATGCTTCCTGGCCAGTGGCGACACCCGCCTATGATGTCCCAATTCATCTCTGGCTGATTCCACATACGATTCAGAGCCGTCATGCTGAGGGCATTCCCAGAGCATCTCGTCGACACAGCCCGAGTTCCTGAAAAGGACCTATATTACCATTCAAATGGTATGACCCGGTACTCATAGTGGCCGTTGGGGGTCACAAAGGCGGTCTTCCATTCATCTCCTCGTCGGTTATAGGCACTTCTAACATTGAGTTTGCTAAAAACTTTAGCCTGTCTAAGTTCCTCTAGAGTGGCAGGTATGAGAGGAAGGGGGTGTGCAAATTTCACAGTCTGGTTATTCAAGCCTCTATAATTGATGCATGGTCTTAAACCACCATCCTTTTTATCCACAAAGAAGAAGCTGGATGCTGCAGGAGAAGTTGAAGGTTAGATGAACCCCTGTTTGAGCTCCTCCGCGACGTACTCCTCCATGGCCTTCCTCTCCGGGAGTGAGAGTGGATAGACGCGACCTGCCGGAAGTGCAGGAGAAACTGATCCAACGACTGTAGATGAGGACTTTCCGTAGTCCATAGCGCTTCTAACCACTGCAAGGCTCGCCCCGTCAGGAGTGTGGTGATGAAAGCAATTTTGCTCCAATCTGTGGGGAACTGTTGTGGTTGCATCTTGAGAAATAGAGAACATTGCAACAGGAAGCCATTACAGGAAACGTTATCTCCGGAAAACTGAGGGGGGCGAGCCACTGGGCTAGCAGTAGGTACCCTGGAACGTACCTCATCAGAAATTTGAGGAAGGTGCAATATGGTTGCCAGTTCCAGTTGTTTTTTCGGGTTCCATTCCTCTGTAAGTTCTGTATGGGCTGAGCTTCTGTCATGCTCAGTAAATGATAGCAACACAGAACTTCAATAAAGTGAAGATTTTTTGACAATCTGAGTGAACATAGACAAATAGAGCATAAATGCAGGTAAGTATTGCAATGTGAGAGGCAATAAGGACAGTCACTCCTGTTGCAGTCACATAAGCAGACCTCAGTGAGGATAAACACAGGAAAGTATTGAGAATAGGTGATACTCAGTCTTAATGAAGGAACAACAATCCAAACAGGTAAGTCTAGGGGTTGGGCAGACATGCAGGATCGAAGCACGCAGAGAGTAGCGACCTTGAGCTCAGCCGATGAGCATGTGGCGAGAGTGTCCTTTTAAACATGGCCGCTAAGTGACTGCATGTGCGCTTGATTAATACTCCGGTGATTGGGAGCGAGTGACTGGTGCTGATCCGGGATCTGTGACTAGTGACTGTGAATTGATTGACCGTCTTTTGAATTGAGACCATTGATTGGCTGACAGCGGCAAGGAACCACAATCCCATCTGTGAGGGAATATAGAAAAAAAAAACCTTGTGAGAAACCAGGCTTAGTTGGGGCCAGTTCTCCTCTGGCTGGACGCCCAGCTCTTAATTTCCAGTTCAATTTTAAGTGAAGCGCTGTGACATTTGAACCCTCGCCTCCAAAGTCTTAAAAGTGTATTTGACGAGCGAGCAGGGATTGAGCATTTGAGCGAGCATCAAGGTTTGAGGGAGCGCTAGCGCCATTCTCGTCAGAGCACACTTATGCACGAGCGGAGTGTTCTGTGCTCTAGCAGTGCAGAAACCCTCCCTCGCGAGAATGGTTTTCCGCTTTCGGATACTGTTTGTCTTTTTTTTATGTGCGCTAGATTTGGAACTATTTACAGTAAACGCCATAGTCACAGTTATGATAGAAAACCGTTTAAGGTGATTCCCCCCAAGTGTTTGTGCCACCCCCCACGCGTCATGAAAAAAATGCTGGATTTTAACAGTAAGAAGTCATCCAATTTTGTTATTTCAGCTATGCATTCCGTTTCTCAATTTCGTGTGTTTCACCTGGCTGAGAAGAAATATAGAGCAGAGTATCATCAGGATAACAGTGAAAGCTAACACCATGTCCCCTGATAATTTCTCTCTGTATTGAATAAATACAGAAAATTATGTCTGTTTTCTTCTAATAGAGACGGAAAGTAATCCGATCTAGCCTTTTTTAATGCTTTATTCTAAATTGATTTATTTTACCTTTCTTAAGTGCAAAGGAGCAACTGTATCTAAAGTGTTAGAAAAGAGAGAGCGTATGGTTTCTGTTGAATCATCAAGTTTTTCTGCACTATTGGATGTGCTAAGAACTTGAGATAAATCAGGAAGATTACAAAGCAGTCTTTTGTGGTAGAAGTGATGGTTCTACCATACTTGTAACAAGGTGCAGAATTTACATGGAGTTTACACAAGGCTAGATGATGATCTGAGATATCATCGCTTTGCTGAAGAATTTCAACACCAATAACATCAATTCCATATGACAGTACTAAATCTAGCGTATGGTAGTAGGTCCTGATACTGTACGTGTTGTCTAACCCCAATAGAGTTCAAAATGTCTAAGAATGCTGTTCCTAACACATCTCTTTCTTTATCAACATGGATATTAAAATCACCAACAATTAAGACTTTATCTTCAGCCAGTACTAACTCGGTTAGAAAATCAGCAAACTCATTGAAAAAATTCTGTGTGGTGTCTTGGTGGCCTGTACAAACATCACAAAGGATTTATAACTATCACATTTTTCTTTAGATAATGCTATATGTGTATTATAAATTTGTGCAACCACATTTGGCGATGTGATATAGACTTGTAAAAAGTTATACGTTTTATTCCTTTAAATTAGGACTAACATCTTTTGTAGTTCAGCAAATGAATTTTTTGTCATTAAGCGAGACTTTCTGCAATGAAAAAAACAATAAAATAAATAATGAATAAGACCGTTTAGGCGGGACCGGAACCTTTAATGCGGTTGTTATTTGTTCCCCTTGTGCACATACTTACGGAACCTCTGGTTTCCGGTTAGACGTAATCTGGAGAAAGAATCGTGTGGTCCTGTGTTCCTTTTGTCTCTGTCGTTTCATTCATTTTGCAGGTCAGTACTGTGTTTAAACCACCAAAGTACAAAGTTTTAGACTTCGTTCAACAAATGTATTTGTTGAAAACCGTATAGTGAAGATTTGAGTAACTTTCGAATAAGTTAAAGTCGAACAGCATTAGATAATGGTGTCAAGCCGAGCCGCGAGTAATCCCACGATTACTAATATACCATAACAGAGTATTAAGAAAACATGAGAGTGTTTTATGTATATACTATTCTGATTACAGTTTTAATAATAGTATCAGTACTGATGGCTTTATTTCTTGAGAGTGATTTCACATAATTTGTTGAAGTTACTGTACACTTTTAAATGCAAAGTCCCAGTTTGAGTAAGCTAACTTCTAACACATGCAGGGTATTTTTCAGTGTTGAATAATACTTATGAATAGTTAACATGTGTGATAGCATAATGTCTTAGTGAAACCACTGTAATATTGTAATTTTATTTATAACTTGTAGGATTTCTACTCAGAGTTGAGTGAATGTGCAGTAGGAAGTTTTATACATCCGACTGCTGAAGCTAATTGGTGCAAATGCACTTTATTTGTGTTTTATATACCTTGAATATGCTGGGCAGATAATGCATTGATTGCAAAAGATGTACTTACGTTTAAAATGATTCAATAGATGTAATCTGGAGAAAAAATCGTGTGGTCCTGTGTTCCTTTTGTCTCAATCTTTTCATTCGTTTTGCAGATCACTATTCTTTTTGTTTGTGATCACCGTGCCTGGGGTCCGTAATACTTAAAGCCTGCCTCATGAGAAATGATGAGAATATTGCTATAAATTGTAGCAACACCACATCCTTTGCCTTTTTGATGTGGCTCATTTTTATAGCAGCAATCTTGGTGTCACGCTGTAAGCTACTCTGTGTTTTTATTCACTTACCATTGTTGTTTGATAAACTTTGAGAAATGAAACGGACTGAACAATAAATTAACCGGAGCGAGAAAAAAGAAAAGAAAACAATAATAGAAAACAATAATATCCGTGTAATGCGAACAGAGACACGAATGACAAGCTAACCGGCAAATGAATGTCACTGAGCTGCAATTGCAGTTTGAGATTAAAAGGGAACGATCAACAATCAAATATGCTTGATATATAATATAGGAAATGTGGAGGGAGTTAAGTTTTATATTATCACTTTAAACAACTGAGAGTGAAAACAGAAATGCAAAACTACAGATCCGAGCTACCAACACTCAACAAACTCTCAGCAGAACGGCAGATAAAGCACATTTAAATTCAACCTTAGTTGGTCAAAGCACAGTACAGAGATAGAAGAGCGATTAAAAGATAAAAAATAAAAATAAGGGCAAGTAAGCACAAACACATCACAGAGAAATAAAAGCAGAAGAAAAAAATTAGTCTTCAGCCTAGATTTGAATTTGACTTACATAGGAGCAGTTACCCTTTCAGTCGAATCACTCAAGAAGTTCCCGCAAATCCTGCTCTCTCGTCTGTCAGCGTTTCTGGGCAGCTGTCAGCGGATCCTGCGGGCTGGTCGCCTCTTTCAAGGCGGGCTGTGCCAGCCATCGCCATATCCAGTGAGCAAAGACCACTGAGTGCACGGAGTTGCCGCGAGAAAGAGCAATTTTTCCTACGGTAGGTGAAGCATTCTGTAGTGGAATGTCGATCCGGCCGTGGGTTTCTGGGTGCGGGAGTTTCCTCACCTCATCGGACGGTCACGAGCGCTGCCTGTCATGTCTGGGCCACAAACACGCTCAGGCAGCGTTTGTGGATGGTTCATGCGTTCATTGCGAGCGTATGACCTTGGCTACGTTGAGGTCCCGCCTCTCACTCATGGGCAGGCTCCCCTCGCACTCTTCCCGTGGCAAGTCTTTGGACCGTAGCAAGTTCACGACTTCCACCGCGAGACGTCTGGGGGATCTCCAGGTGACCGTTGAGTGTGCTTCGTCCAGTGGAGCTGCGCGAACCACTCACGCACCGCGTAGTGTTTTCAGAGGAGACCGCTCCCCCTGCTACGGCAGGCCCGAGTGTGTCCTTTGGAGCACCCCGTGAGGTTGAGATGTCTTTCGCTCCATCAGTGGCGCACGGAGAGCTGACCAAGTTGTGGCAAGCCCCTTACTCGTCACGCTTGAGCCCTAGCCCTTCGGCCCTCACTGTGCCCAATGGTGGTGCAGCCAGGGGATACTAGGGAGTCCCTCAAGTGGAGCGCGCCCCCATCTCCCAATCTGGCCTATTCGTTTTTTTCGGGTTTTACAGCCCTTATTTCATCGTGCCCAAAAAGAGTGGTGGGTTGAGACTGATCCTGGATCTGATAGTTCTGAATCGGTCTCTTCTCAAGATGCCGTTCAAAATGCTCTCTTCCGAAGCGCATACTGACATGCATTCGGAGCCAGGATTGGTTTGCAGCCATAGACCTGAAGAACGCGTACTTTCATGTTTTGATTCTTCCTCGCCACAGACCCCTTCTGCGGTTTGCGTTCGAGGGTCGAGCATATCAGTATCGCGTGTTACCCTTTGGCCTGTCCCTGTTACGAAGGTCTCTGTTTCCCCTATGGCAGATGGGCATCCACATACTTAATTATCTTGACGACTGGCTGTTAATAGTGCACTCGAAGGATCAGTTGTGTATGCACAGGGACATTGTGCTTCGGCACCTCAGCCATCTGGGTCTTCAGGTCAACCAAGAGAAGAGCAAACTCTCCCCGACGCAGAGGATCTCTTTTCTCTGTATGGAGCTGGACTCGATCGATATGACCTCCCGCCTCACCAAAGAGCGCGCCTGGGCCATGCTGAACTGTCTGGAGACATTCAGACACAAAACTGCGGTTCCTCTCAAAACCTTTCAGAGGCTCCTGGGGTATATGGCAGCTGCAGCCGCAGTTACGCCGCTGGGGCTGTTACATATGAGACCACTTCAGCGTTGGTTACACGATCGGGTCCCGAGATGGGCATGGCAGCGTGGCACACTTCAGATCGGCGTTTCCCCGGAGTGTTGCAGCCTTTTCAGCCCGTGTGACAATCCTGCGTTCCTACGGGTCGGGGTACCCCTAGGACAGGTTTCGAGACATGTTGTGGTCAACACAGATGCCTCTCTCATGGGCTGGGATGCTGTATGCAATGGGCAAGCAGCCTCGGGTCCCTGGACAGGTGTCCGACTGCTTTGGCACATCAACTGCCTAGAGCTGATGGCAGTGTTTTTCGCGCTGCGTCATTTTCTTCCCACGCTGCGTCACAAACACATGTTAGTCCGGATGGACAACACTCCGGCTGTTGCATACATCAACAAACAAGGTGGTCTACGCTCCCGCTGTATGTCTCAGCTCGCCCACCATCTACTCCACAAGCGGCTGAAATTGCTGCGCGCTATTCATATTCCAGGGCTTCTCAACCGTTCTGCTGATCAACTCTCACAGCAGACCACCCACCCTAGGAGAATGGCGGCTCCACCCCCAGGTAGTCCAGCTGATCTGGAATCACTTCGGAGAGGCCAAGATCGGCCCGGCTGATTCTCACGTTATCCTGAGACCCCGGCCTGGATATGTGCCCATGGTTGCCACCACGCCTTTCTGTGATCAGGTGGTGAACCTGCAAGCTCTGCCCCGGGA
Organism: Enteromius anoplus; assembly: GCA_032359395.1. Classification (NCBI taxonomy): domain Eukaryota; kingdom Metazoa; phylum Chordata; class Actinopteri; order Cypriniformes; family Cyprinidae; genus Enteromius; species Enteromius anoplus. The sequence goes on along the minus strand of JAUMHG010000059.1, from coordinate 3,033,013 downwards.
GGAGGCAGACCCAGCCTTAGAGTTATTGTGTCCTGTATGCGCGCTGCGCCTCTACATTGACCGAACTCAGAGCTTCAGACGCTCTCAGCAGCTCTTTATCTGCTTCGGTGGCCAGCAGAGAGGGAATGCGGTCACCAAACAGAGGTTGGCTCACTGGGTGGTAGAAACCATCTCCCTGTCTTATTTATATCAGGGAGAGCCTTGCCCCATCAGACTGAGAGCTCACTCAACAAGGAGTATGGCCTCGTCTCATGCGTTGGCTCATGCGTTGGCGCCTCTTAAGCAGATATCTGCAGAGCTGCAGGCTGGGCGACACCCAACAACTTCGCCAGGTTTTACGACCTCCGCGTAGAGGCTGTGTCTTCTCGTGTCCTGGTCCAGGACAGCTGGTGAGCGAGAAGACCGGCTGGTGCCGGCTTGCTGCGCCGCTCCCACAGGACCCGCGGCTTAAACTTCTCAGTTTCCCTTAAATGTGCGTATTCTGAGTCCTCCCTTCCCCTTCCTCTGGGTCTCCTTCACCCAGAGGTGTGGCTTCTTACATCTCCACAGCAAAAACGCTGTGTTTCCCTTCAATTATATCCATATATTTATTGATATTTGTATTTTATTTTGTCCCGCATGCTTAGTGCTACTTCATGCGCTCCGCCCTCAGCCGCTTGCTTCAGCACCACTGAAAGCAACTCTGTCGCCCCTCACACGGGCCGTGGTGAGGCTGAAAAGGTTACGTGCAGATTCTCCTGTTAACGAACTGGAAAAAAGAAAAAGTCTCACCAGTTGGCAGGGGGTCTCCGTGTAACGCGGCCTTAGAGTCGTGGCTCTTTCCATTGGTGTTCCCATATGTAACGTCGAAGTGATTCGACTGAAAGGGTAACGTCTAGGTTACTATCAATGCACGCCAATATTTATTGGCCTTTTGTATAAAGCTCAAAGGCATTTGGTCTCTCTGGCGAGTTCCCATATGTAACGTCTCCGTTCCCTCCTTCAGGGAACGTTGGTTACGATAGTAACCTAGACGTTAACTTAAATGAAAAAAAAAAAGGACCATAGAAGGAGTCCCTTAACTTTAATATCTGCTAGAGCCCCTTGTGGCAACACAGAGAATGCAAAATAAACTTATGTGTATATACTTTGGCAGGAAAATCTTGTTCAGATCAGTAATTCCACTTATGTCAGACAACATACAGAGTACTGTTCCTAACAAAACGCCAGTTTCTGTAACCGGATATCAGATCGTTCTTGATTTAGGCGGCAGAGAAACACATTTTACTACAGTACAATCTTTCTATAGTCACAACAGGGTTTAGATTGCTAAATTAAATTCTACTAACATTAAGTACATTTTACACTACATGTCAACTTGCAGTCATTAGAATAATAGTAGACTGCCTGCTTAATATCTTCTAACACTTCATTTTGATGGGTCCACAACATACAGTACAACATACTCAGAAACTTTGCAAGTATATGTTTACTTATTATTATAACCTTTATCCCACAATAACAGTCTCTGAATTAGAAGACATGTAGTTGCAAATTAATGAGAAATAGTTGACATGTAGTTACAAAGTTACTTATAGTTAGCAAAATGTCTGAAGTGGACTATCAAAATAATTTGTAACCCAATATGTTTGACACCATTCACTCTTTTAGCTAATTATTTTCTATAACAATAACAGAACAGAAATAACATGGAAAATAATCAGAAAACAGGAAATAAACACAAAACACTGAGCTGATCATATTTAAGGGAACAACAATGTGAAAATCATCATCCATCACCTCATACCCATCTATTCCTCCTCCTGACCTTCCCCAACCACACAAAACAAACTGCTTCTGCGCTCTGGCTGTGATATTAATAATAATATTAGCAGGAGGCAGCTCAGCACAGAGCAGATGATGTCTATGTACCACAATTTGGAGAAGCAGGAGCTGCCAATAAGTGAATGCAGGTCTGGTGGAGTCCTGCAGGTCCCGGCATGGGGCACAATCTCTGTGTTTTACACCGCGTGCCTCCCGCTAGCTACTTTATTGCTCGTTGTCTGTCTTTAGGTTTTCATTAAATCACACTGGAGAACCAATGGAGGAGTAACAGGAAATGGGACATGTACAGTTGCTTCCACTCATGCGCATTTATTCTGTTATTCAAGCACCATTATTTCTCAAGCATCCATTAGAAAATAGTGCAAAATTAAGATAATAACAATAGTACAACCTGAAGTGTAAACAGTTTGCTTAGAAAACAGACGTGATTACATTTAGACAATGAAAATAACACTTATCACTGATATCAGATCCAGCTAATTTCAGTGACTAAAACTAACTGAGATCTAAATGGTAGAAATTATTCAGCTGAAAATGTGTTATAAAGACAATAAAAAAAAAAAGCATTCTAATTTTAAAAAAAGTTTTTAATTAAAATGTAAATTTGCTTTCTCCACTTTACTCTCAAATGTTCTTAAATGTTATTGCATGTTTAGTAACCAATCACAACACATAACATTAGAAAAGTCCAGAACAGCAAATATGGTACACAAGTCACATTTTTCATTGGAGAAAAAAATGTGTTTAAAAATTGGGTAAACAGAATTTGAACTATTTCTTTAAAATGTAGCATACCTTTTTTCAAAAACCACAGCTGTGAATGTATAATTCTTATAGCTACAATTAAACATTGAGGCTTTGACAATGGATACCTCCCTGAGTGGTTGTGCATTTGGTGTTTTCGGACACTTTCAGATTCTTAATTTTCTTTGATGAAAATACTGAACATTCTTGTTTTGCACCAAAAAAAACAAAACAAAAAAAAAAAACAACATTATGATCAACCATGAACCTCAAAACCTTCTTTTCCACTCCTCAATAATAAATTTCTTTTTTTTTTCAGTTAAGTACCAAGGAAGAAACCACACACATTGGCACGTAGCAAACAGAAATATATATATTTTTTCTTACTGTCTTTGTTTTGTTTCAGTGATCTTGATTACATATCATTGAGAGGTTGCTGCTTCTTTGATCCACTGCTTAAAGTAGCGCACTTCTAGCGCTCGTGTTTTGATAACTGACCCTGGGTCAAACTCGCTGTTGTAGCGCAGATCAAGGTGGTGAGCACCTCCATCGATCATGATGGCAACCAGAGAATCTGAAAGGTTTTTGGTCACTCCACCGCTCATCCATGGATCAAGATTTCCATTACTGAAAAAGACGACACACCTTTAGGTCTCTTATCATCACTAAATTCAATACTGTACATCTACTCCAACTTACTTGTAAAATATAAATCGAACATTTCCCTGTTAGCTCTGTTCCAAACCCAAGTGAGCTGCCTACTTTTAAAACCTTTTAAAACTGACATATATAGACACCTAACAGAAAAGCTCAATACCGGAAGAAACAATTATAAAAACCACTGAAGATGATTGAATTAAGACTAAAAGCAAAATTTAATCGAATAGTAAATATGTCATAAATACATTTTTATTAAAATAAATAAACTATTTTATTGTATTTTTATCTGGAGTATTACACAATTAGATAAATAACATGATTAAACTCTACTGGAATTAGTGTGTTCCAAACCAGATATTTATGAGATTAATGAAGTTTAGGATGCTGCCTTCGAAAATAGCTATCTATATCAGCACTAGATAGCAATTAAGGCAGTGTTTTATATTAAATAAACACAAAATGTCCTACCTGAAGATGATGTTGCTGTGAGCAACTATGTTTCTCCCACCGTACACAATTTCTGCCCAGTTTTGCCTTGGCCGCACTCCAAACTGGTTGTAGCACTCGTCGGAGAAGGCCTGGAAGTTCCAAGGCTGTGGCTCAAACATGTCCGCGATACCGTCTGTGCACATTGGCATTACCATCTCTGTACAGCTCTGCAAATATTACACCACATCATGGGATGTTCAACAACATGATAGTAACCATCATGGATGGTAATTTTTTTTAGCTTTATAACATAGATAACAACACACAGAAAATGACATATAGGCACCACAAAGGTATCATAAAGTTGTCCTAAATAGTTAAAATACCAAAATAATTTTCTGTCAATAGCAATTTCAATTTTGGTCTGTTCTTAAAAGTCACAGATCCGGTGGCCCAGTATTGCACAACACAACAAACTTTCCACAAGACAACAAAAACAAGCTGCAACTGAAATTAACACAACACAATGGAAACACTGCGCAACATGATGGAACCAAGCCATAACACAATGGAAACAAGTCGCACAACAAGATTAGTTCCATGCAATGTGGTAAGGAGATTTTGTTGTGTTGAGCACTACAAGGCCAATTTGAATTTTGGAATACAAAAACACTTTCATGGTCTTTTTTGTCAATTTTGGAGCTCCACTGCTTCCTTCTAATTAAACTCTGTATGGAAAATAACAATATTACAATTCTTCAACAACATGTGAATCAAAATAAAACAGAATGCAATGAGCTATACAAGTAAATGTGACCATATTAAGTCCATTTTGCAATCATTTTAGTATTTTACCTGATAGAACCAACCAAGCAAACCCAAACTCCCAGTAGCCGTTTGTGAGGTGTTAAGACAGACTGCATCTCCCGTATAATTGTAGTACACCCTTACAGCTTGAGAGATACCATTCAACAGCTGTTTGTCTGTTACATCGGTATTAAAATGAAGATTTTTGCAAACAACCTGAGAATAAGAAAAACACATGTAAATCACAGAGCAAACAGCTGGCTTTATGTTCAGAGAGATGACAATCGTTCTGCTTTATTGCATAACAAAGGCACAAATTACAAATTCGGTCTGCAAACAAGCAAAGCTTTATCTGTATGAAGATGTTCCATATGTTCCAGTGTTATCAAAACAATCTTGTGGTGAAAATCTCCATGTAGATTTTTTTTATTTTTTTATTTTATAGAATTATCTGACTTGCATGTGAAATTGGGCAGAATAAAATTCTGCTGGAGTGGAATTTATCACAGTCAAACTAGAACAAAGTAAGAACGTTTCAAAGACAAAAACCTTGACAAGCTATGCAATTATCTCTGGGAAATAAATAGTATTGGACCTCAGTCTTGCAGTAATGCAAATATTTGTTGCAATATCTGCCACAAAGGGCACTTTAAAGAGAGTTAATGTTGGCATGAAACATCATTTTCTGGTTTTAACCTGTGCCTTCACAATCGACTGCAAGTTTACATTTTGAATGCAATGCCAACAACTTTAAGTCCATTACATTTAGCTGTTGCATTAAAACTACTTTTGTTTCATCAGGACTTCAAAGCAAACAGAAGTACTGAGATGGTAATTTATTTTAAATATGTTTTCTAAATTATATAATTAAGGTAGCTACCAGAATAAAAACGAATTTGGGCTGCGTTCTCAGAAACCACCTTAACGCTACGTAATTCCTAAGTTGTACTTTAAGACGTACCTTATCTTTAGCGACTGTTTTCCGAAACCTTCTTAGTTAAGTATACCTAAGTTTATTAAAATCTGATTTGGTATTAAATTTACATTTTTACTTTACTTCAAATTTGTACACATAAAATACTTCAGTTGTTATAGCCTACACCCAGTGAATGGAAGCGTTTTCATTAATAAAGTTTCCATAAACTAATGGTCGTTAGCTTTTTTAAATTACTATCCTAACCGCTGTCGAACCGCTTGACAGAAACGGCGTAAGAGTCTATATAAAGAAAGAGGAGTTTACACAAACTTTATAGCTATGACAGCGTTCGCAAAATTGTGCCATTTTTTGGAGACTGTTCTGCGGACACTCGCAGCGGTGGTTCTACATTGAATTACTCCCTGGGCGAGACCCCCTCTTAACCCCTTTTATGATTTCAAATAACACAAATAACATCAGAAAAGCATTTATTTTGAATAAAAATGAAATAAATAATAAAAAAGTTGAAAATAATGCATTGGGAAGGGTTAGGGAGGACTTTCTTTTCCCAGTAAAGGTGTAAACCATGCCATCTATTTCATGATGTGAATTAAAAAAAACAAAAAACATTTACACTCAAAAAGTTGCATTCTGTTTTATAATGCATTTCAATCGAGGTCGACGCTACGGCTGGTGGGTCGGCATATGGAGAACATTAACACGCTTATGGCCGTGAGGCTGTGGAATTGTGCACTTGCTAAATTATAAAAACATAAACTTATTTATTTCTGCATGTTCATATTTAAATTAGCCCCAATAAAGGCAGTTCGTACTATTTCTAAAACGCTTATTTATAAAGAACATAGTTTTCTCAATACTTTTCCTATACCGCTGTGAAGGAAAGAGCGCACAATCGATCATCGAGGCATTGATATCAATGGACAGCACCTGCTAAGTTTTCTCTTAAGAAGGTTTACCTTAAGCACCATCCTAAGGTATAGTTCGGCGAACACACGTAGGAAAGGTATAACTGTAGTTAAGGTGTACCTTTTGAGTCTTCGTAGCGCGCTAAGAGACAACGTTATCGGAGAACGCAGCCTTGATCTGTTGGCTTAAACATTCTAAGGTAACTCACCAAGTTAATTAATTACTTTACCATACTTTAACGTAATGGTGTTTAAGTTTCAATTATTACTATTAACAAACTATTTACCATGACTTTCGCCTCAAACTCCTAATTTGCTACCTATTAATAATTAGTAAGTTAGTAGTTAAGTTTAGATATTGAGTAGGATTAGGGATGTAGAATATGGTCATGCACAATGTGCGCTTTGTAATCTAATGCGTTAATAATAAACATGCTAGCCAAATAAGCAACACGTGAATGGCAAGAATTGGTCCCTACTAAAGTGTTTTTAAAAATTCTGGTCATAGTGATGTTGCTTTAGTGAAGCTGTTTTTGCCAAGAAGGAGTTTAAACTTAAAAAAAAATGTACCTTTTATTCAGCCAATGTTTGCTTGCCAGAATACTCAAAATAACAATAAGTGCCATAGTGCTGACATGAGGTGCAAACAGATTAGCAATTCATTTATGAAATTTTACGGTCACTGCAGTCCATTCTCAAAGTGTGTAACAGGCTTTTTAATGGTAAACACAAAAAAAAACCTCCTTTGTGAAATTTTCGATATGGGATGCTTAGTGAACTTGCATAGAAAAACAAAAGACGTTTTAGAGCATATGAAATAAGTATACAAAGTAACCTGTTTGTGTTCTGATATGGCTAGTATTAATGTATCTCTTAATGCATAATCAGGGGGAAGAAAGTGTGTGATGTTAGTTATTTATTTATTTATAGTTTAACACCATGCCAGCAACAATGGCTATATTCATAGCAAAAATAAAGTATCTAAATTTCACCAACATTTCAAAACAAAATAGCCATAAAATAAATAAAAGAACAAATATAAATAGTGTGTGATGTTAGTATGAAGTGTTTATATGAAAACAATTCCTACTGATATGACAATATATTTATTCAAAATAAATTAACCGCAGTTTTACTCAGTTATCGCTAAATGTTAAACTGGGATATTTATTTTAGCAACGCATCACACATCACCCATAATAGGATGATTTCTGTCATGTCTGACTTTGAGTGGGTTTGAGAAGGTTGTTGCTAACCTTTTCTTCCGAGATGGTGGTCTGTGAGCGAGATAAGCTACACGCATGTCCGAGCAGAGATTTATACTATGACAAAACCAGCAGAGGCTGTCCAAAGCACCTTCTCTCTACTTTTCAGATGGGATTAGGCTTACACATTCATCTCCAGCCACAGATTTCCCACTCCTAAGCCTTCAATACCCCTTCTCTCAGTCACTCATATAATCACATTAGCTTTGTCATTATAAAGCCTCCTCTTTGCACCCACTGCCTAAACTGCTTTAACCACCCATAGGGGTTGCATACATTATCAGATTTTAAACTCGGAGGCCGCCTTTTAAATGTTTAAATTTTACATTTAAAATTGTCTTTGCATGTCTAAACCATATCGTTGTAGTGGGTGGGTGTTTCCCTTTAACAATGCAAAATTATTAGTTAATTATTATTAGATTAGTGGTGAATGCAGAGAGAGAACAAAACAAATTGCTGGAATTAGAAGCAAAAAACAATAATTTGTGAAGAAAAATTGATTTTGATATGAGATATGAGATCATTTGATTCTCCTATTTTCCAGAGGCACACACGTTGCACACACGTTTACGTCTTTCACGATCAAAGTCAGCAGAAGTTAGAAAAAAGTGTTTATTTTTTTGAAATGTGGATATTTATCTTTCAAAAAAGCATGGATTTGCTAAAGGAGGCACAAACTTTATTTAACAGGTTTTAGACTTTAGACTGTTATAGGTAAAAACACCCACCCATTTCAATGATAGGGATTAGAAGTGGCAGGACAATTTTTAATATAACTCTGAATGGATTCGTCAGAAAGAAAAAAGTAAAACACACCTAGGATGGATTGAGGGCGAGTAAAACTCATGCTAATTTTATTTTGTGGGTGAACTAACCCTTTAAAAACAAAGAGTACTGTTTAGGTAATGTACCTAAAAGCTTCTAAAAAATAAAAAAAAATCAATAAAAAAAAAATGATTACACCATTTCTTTAAAATAAAGAATTTGTGATTCAAATTTACACTGCCAACTATATCTCTGTTCAGAAAAACCTATACTGAACTGCCTTGATAGGATAATTGCAATCAACTGACAGCTGTTTAGGCATTTCTTTAGCAAACTAGTGTGCAGTCTGGTATCATTTTGTATGTAATGCAGACTCTGCACCATTCAGGTTTTTTTATTTTGCTTGTTTACTATCATCTCTGAAATGTCAAATATAAATATGGATGTAAAAACTGTTGCAAATGGCAATATAGATTAATTTTAAGATGTTCTTTACGTCAGCAGATCACTAGCTTTTAGGAGAATGCTTATATTACTTTCTTGTAATGCACACTAGGGCTCTTCATATTCGTTTTCCTTTGCTTTGTCAGATAGATTTAATGAATGAAAATGCCAATGCCGCAGGAGTCTTGACAATAAGCATGTTTTCTGTCCACGCCACCCTCTAACCAAAACCAAACAAAAACCTGAACAAAAGCTCAATTCTGAGGGTGAATGAAAACAGAAGCTTTATGAATATGAATGAAGCTATTTGCATACTGATGTAAATGGATACAACAACTGACTTGTTATCAGAGGTGAGTCAGCATTAATGAGGAAATCGTTCAGCGAGAATGATTCATACAGACTAGCTGTGAAATCCAACTGCTAAAGTAGAATTTTATTGTTAATGACTTTTGTTGTGTTTTACTTATTCATTATTCTTGTTAAGTGTGTCATACTGTGCGTCATTCTAAACCATTTGTATATTTATAGTAAATATAGTAAAAAGTAATTTATGTAAAGACTATAAGAAAAGGTCAGTTCTAGTTTTTTTAAATAAACATACAAATACATCAATAATTAAAGTATAATGTAAACACTGTACCATCATATATGAATTTGAAAATAATTCTTTAACATGATATATTTTAATAACCTATGCACCTAGCAGACATTTCCTTCAGTGCGTTCAAGGTCCCAAGTGGAAAAGACTTAGTATTAAATGTGTAAAAATATACATGAAGTTCTAGTAGTAAGTTTATAATACATTTGTATTCCCAACATGCTTATTTGAAAGTGCATTAAAAATATTTGCAAATTTATTTGCAAAATTCTAAAAAAGTATACAAGAAATACTTTTGTAGTAAATATATGCTTAATAACTCTTTTAAAGGAATTTGCTTAATGCTAGCATACTTTTAATATATTCCTAAAAAGTATAGTAAAAATACAATTTTAATAAATATATTCTTAGTTACACTATTAGCCTATGGAATATACTCAAATTAAGCATACTTTTAGTGACGTTTAAGTGTATTTACAGAAAACACAATTATGTTTCACTTACTTCTAAGAGAAATTCTCTAAGAAGTTACTTACTTCTCTTACGTTTGTCAATTATTTATTAAGCATTGCAATGGCCTACTTAAAATATGTTGTTATGTTATTACTGGTTGATTATGTTGTTGTCCTTTACATGATTCATTCATTGTAATAAGCCACAACTAAAATTCCCATAAGAGAATATTAAATAACATATATCTAAGATAACATCTAAAATACTTAAAACAATAATAATTAAAAAAAAATAATAAAAATGTAAAAAATGTGTTCACTTGTGTTTAAATTCAAACAACACACTGACTAAACCTGATTGGTTCCAGAGCCAGTGAACGGCTTTGACTGGTTCGTGTAATAATGAGTTTGCGCCGGAGAGCTTAGTATATGAAATATGATATGCATGCAAATGTTCCTTGAATGTGAATTGAAGTCTAAAATTCTTTTTTGTCTTTGTGCACACACTGCTACTCACCTCTGCATTTTTTTTCAGCCTATTTTTATTTTATTTTTTTCAGAAAACTGCACTGTAATTTTGATTTATTCATTGGTGTAAAATTCAGTACTTTTCAGTAATACAGGTATAAATTAAATGTTCTACAAATGGATAAGATAACTCTGCCATAGCATTTCGCACTTTTTTCATTTACTATAGTGTTGTTGTTTTTTAAAACTAATGTATTAATGTATTGTATTGTAGTAATATGCATCTATATTCAGTAATCTATAAACATACTTGTGCACAACAATATATAATGTATTAAAGTTTTATAGATATCAAAGTGTGTATGTGTGTGTGTATATATATATATACATACACACTGGAGGAAAATAATCTTCATAATATACAAGTGTAATGCTAATGCATTTCAAGTGAACTGTAATACAATTTAAATGTATCTGAAGTACATTAATGTTTCAAATATGCTCTAAATATAGTTTATGAATTATTGAAAGGACATTTTAAATGTATTGTAAGAAATACACTTAAATACACTTAAATATCCTTAAAATCGGTCTATTTTAACAAAATTTCAATGCATTAAATATGTTGCAAATATACAAAAGTTGAACTTAAATATATCTTAAAATACACTAAATATACTTAAAGCTGTTTCAAAATAGTACTTTTGCACTTAGTATAGTATAATTTAAATATATTAATTATGTCTAAAATAGCACTTTCACCTGGGGTGTGTGCCACAGTATGTTCTGTAAGGAAAGCGAACTTATCGCACCTTAACAGGCCAGGCTGGAAGTGGTTGGAGGAAGTTAGCTTCATATGGATAATCCACCATGGCTAAGTTCACCCAGGTTTCCTGCAGCCAAGCCTTGAAGCCATACACTTCGTCTGCAGTCTTTAAAGGATTACACAGCCCAAACTCCTGAGACAGCCATTGCAGACCCTCACCTATAAAAAGAAAAGCTGATCAAATGAGTCCAAGAATACCCATAATCTTCAGAAAGAGTTGGTACAAAACCATGAACAGACACGACTGAACATGGCTTTAAAACAACTACTAGAACAAAACCCTTCAACAATAACTTTGGCTAGTAAATGAGTACAGATAATCTGGACTATATAATAAACTGCTCAAAATCAGCAAGTCCTTGGAATTTATACACATAACTAGATTACACAGTTTTTTATGCATTATATATTTTGTTTTTGTTTTTGTTTATTACAGACTGATTACGGATTTAGTGTTAAAGAAATATTTCATTTTTTCCTCTTTCCATTCAGGTTTTTCTTGTTTTACAACAAAAAAGACTAGTTAATATGTAATCATACTGAGTTTCGGAAAGAGGAAATAAAAGATAATATTATTAAATCCCATTTTAATTGTGTCTTTTGTAATCAGTACCACATCTTCCTAAAACTGTCAACAATATGATCTACACAAAATATGATCACAATTTTTTTTTTTTAACAAAGGGCAAAGCAGCATTGCACAATCACATTCACCAACCTGTTGCTGAGACCCTGTCAATAGCCTCCCATGACCTCCTGATGTTGCTGCTACAGTTGGTGCCACTGATGGTGAAGTCATGGGTGACCACTTTGTAAAACTCTCCACACGGCACAATGAACTGCCAGATGGGAGCGGATGCGGCAAGAGCACTGAAAACACCAGAAGGTCACACTCACTGATCATTTCATTTCACAGTAGAAAAATCAACCAATAATCATGAACTTCTCTGCTGAATCACATCACCTTTCTTAATTAAACACATGGTTACACATTACTACTCTGCATTTTTCTATTCCAGAATCCCGTGGCAATGAGATATTATTCAGTTTCTAGGCATCATACTCCATTAGATATGAATGGACATGCTGTGCTCATGCTAATATTTCACATTTAGATATAAAATACACTAGCAGTAACCTTTAAGAATGTATTAAATGTTCACAATATCATCTTGAGACTATTACATGCTAACTTGCCAAATGCAAGTCAAAAATCAACCGTGGCAGGTAAAACATTTCAACTCACCAGCAATTTTTGCGGGTTATGATTTATGTCTCCCAAACATGAGATTTTCATATGGGAAGAGAATTATCACATCTTTACATTTAAAGTGCAGTTAAATTAATGCAGTTCTCTTTTTGAACTTTCACTTATCAAAAAAGTATTTTATTTTCCAAAAATAATGATAATAATAAAAAAACATTTAGCATCACAAATGTTTTCAACACTGATAAGATAGTTTGAATATTTTAAATCTGCATATTAGAATGATTTCTAAAGGATCAAGTGACACTAAAGGTAAGACTGCTGAAAATTTAGCTCTGCCATCACAGGAATAAACTTTAACATATCTTATTTAAATTTGTAACAATAATTTCATAGAATTTGTTTATTGGTAAAAACAATAGTGAATATCTTTTTAAGTACAAATTATAAAGTGTAAAGTATTTTTTATTCATATTTGTTGTTGATATTCTGGTACACAAAGGTACTGTAACATGAACAAACACTCACCCTACAACAGCACTGGGATACTTCATCCTCAGCCAGGCCGCCAGCATCCCGCCGTAGGAGCCACCAATGGCAATGACTGAACTCTTCTGAGCTCCAGGTAGGTTTATTTTCAGAGCTTTGATGAGCACTGCAAAGTCAGCTAAAGCCTGTTCTGAGGTCAGGTAGTTCAGACACTTTGCATTCTGAAGAAAAAAAGAAAGACAAGCCCAGAAGATCAAGGACAGTGTTAGCTAAATGACCCTTATCGCATGATATGAGCCGCAGAATGGACTCACGCTGTAAGACTCTTCGCCAAATGGCATGGACTCTCCATAATAGCGATGTTCAGCAAAAACCAGCAAGGCTCCCAGCTCTTCTGCAACATCCCACATGAAACCCTTGGGAAAAAGAAGAAGTTGAGATATCAAGCTTTCATTGGGACTTAGGGTTAGCATAGTAATTAAATTTAATATTTTTAAAAGATTTTTCCTCTGGATATATACATTTTGTATGAGTATTTTTCATAATCATAATGCTCTAAAAAGGAAGGGGTCATATGATGTTGCTAAGAAGAACATTTGGTGTAATGCATTTGTTGCATCCGGTGGGGACATAATTATTATAATGGTTATAATGACTTACTGTCGTTTTACGTGTCGCATTGCATCGCAGTTCTTATGTCTGCGTTTGTGATCAGAGAAATGACAAACAACAAGCACTAATCTACCTTCTTTTTTTGCGTAAACTTTTGGTCAGTATTATGAAAATAAACCCACACAGTGGGTGTGGACATGTCATAACTTTTATAACTTTAGTAATCTTTTCTATGCACAAGCAGAGCACCTTAAAAGAGAAAAGAAAACTTGAAATCACATCATACGACCCCTTTAAGTAAATAATGCTGACAAACACTGTGTTTAAAAGCATATATAATCTCATTTAACAACTTTGCAACTCACAGTAGGTCTGTATTTAAAGATCATTTTAAAATAATGATTTCAAAAATTACCATGTGATTTGTAAAACATTTTTACATTTAATTAACAGAAGTGGTACGTTTGACAGCTCTAAAATATAAATAAATATATATATACATATATTTATATGTATTTACAGTGTTGTTACAGAACCATGTGATGTCTCCTTCATTGCCTGTGTAAAACAGGATTGGGCCTCCTTCCTTGTGCCAGTGCTGGTCATTAAGAAGATACCTCTGTTTGAATGTGCCATTCTCCAAAAATCCAAAATGGTCAACCTGCAATAAAAGACGTGTAGTTAAGGCATAAAAATAACCGCTTTTAGTAAAATAAATAAATAAATATTGAAAAATAAATGTAAAAAGTAAAATTAGAATATCATTTTATTTAATTAAAGAATCCTCTGCAATGCATGAGTGTTGTCAGAACGAGAGTACAAAAAAAAAAAATTTAAATAAAAACTCTCAAGTCATCCTGTGATGAGAAAAGCTATGTATTTGTAATTAAAAAATTATTTAAGACATTTTGGCTTTAAACCTTTGCTCCTTCAATCTATCACAATCCATATAAAAAGTCCATCCCCTATTGTCTTCAGAAAAATTGATCTGGGTTGTTTTATTTGTAAACTTGTAAGCTTGATCTGTGCATATTTCTCCCGTGATTCAGACAAAATGGTTCACTGGAAATAAGAATAAAGAACTCATATTTTATCCAGAGGAAATAGTTTGAAGTTGGATTTGATGGATTTGTTTATTACATACATTCAAATTGAAATTTTACAAGACATTAATTGATGGATTGGAGCTGTGAGGATTACTTTTATTGTGATGTTTTTTATTAACATTTTGGACTCTCATTCTATCGGCACCCATTCCCTGCAGAGGATCCACTGGTGTGCAAGTGATTTAATGGAATAGTTCACCAAAAAAGGAAAAGATTAATGGGTTTTTGTAACAAAAAATTAGAAATATTTGTGTTACAAAAATCCATCAAGCTGCTTCAGAGGACATGTGATAACCCCCCAAAGTTGTATAGGTTAGATTTACGTCGCAGTACATTTGGATGTATTAGATTTACGAAACCTTAAAAATAACGGCCACGATCCACCAGCATTACCAAGTTTGGAAGCACCATGATATTTTTTTTTTTTTAAACTCTGACTTGGTTCGTCTGAAAGAAAAAATACACCTAGGATGGCTTGCGGTGAGTAGTTTATTGTGTAATTTTTGGGTAAACTATTCATTTAATCTGTTCTGATGAAGAAACAAACCTGTATACATATTAGGCATAACGTATACACGCGTTCAAGTAAATTTACAGCAAACTTGAATTTTTGGGTGAGCTATTCTTTTCGTAATGTTGTTCTGTTGCTGTTTTAACCATAAACCTTTCTGTACAGTGACGATACTAGAGTAGTCTTTATTTCTGGGTGTTCTCTTCAATCTTCTGGCCTTCAGCCATCTCACATTGTTGAGCGTAAAACCTCAGAGCACGATGGAGGGATAATTAGCCTCAATTTGTATTAAAATCTAGTGCCAGCGTCAGGGATGCCGCATTAGTTCCGGTTTGAGCAGAATTGTAATATCCATTCACCCGGTCCAGGGGCCGTTCACTGTCTTGTACATTTCCATAAATTCTCCAAGTTTGAGGGAAGAAGTAAAAAGAATGTTAAAATTTGTTCCCAGAGCAGCAACACTGCAGTTCTTAACAGTTCTCACTCTTCTGAATCCCACCCAACACTTAATAAAGAATGTTTTCTCTCTAGTGTTTTGTTTTTTTGTAAATACCCTCTTTCTCCTCCCGTTGGCAACAAAAGAGGCAGAAATTTTATGAGCCAGTGACAGCAAAAGGACTTAGAGCGCTCACAGTTACATTCATTCAACAGCAGTCAGAGCCTGGCTGCAGGTCAAATGAGTGTCAGCTATATTCACATGCTTTAGTGAGTTATTTTCTGTGTAAGCTATTACATCTCAAGCTGTAGAAAATGGCCGTTTTACATAATCTATAAGTCTGTTCCCTTCCACTTAAAAAAAATATTACAATATGTTAACCCTAAAATACATGCATTTTATTTTAGATATTAGGGTAAAAAGATTATAAATATATTTTGTTTTACATAATCCATATTCAATTTTACAAATAAAAAGCAAAATCTTTTCATCATTATTCCAGTAATTTTTCAGAATTTTCTGATGAATATAAAGAAACAAACAGCATATTATTCAATTTGAAATCTTTAGTAACATTATAAATGTCTTTTGTGTCACTCACTTTTGATTAATTTAAGCATCCCTGCTCAATAAACTTATTAACATTTTTTTCAGTTGTACACTAGACAAAAAAATCACATTCAAGTAATATATTTTAGACACATCTCTGAATAAAACCATTGTCTATTTACATTACTAACAGTACAATCCTGTTTCACAGCCATTTTAGTTTAGCAAGTTAGGCATGATGGTAGTTCTTCATCTGTTAATAAATATCCATGTGCAAATCATGTATGACCTAAAATTACATGCATGACCTTGAAACAACTTGTTCATACCTTGATTTAAAATTTGTAACAAACATTTTTCTCACACTAGGATAAAATGAAATCTTGACAATAATAATTGTTAAAAAGAAAAATGGCGAATTGAATGTGCTCCTATAACTTTAAAACAAAACATCTGATCTTGTCCGCAGAGGTTAGATGAGTCAGGTTACGGACAACAGTTCAGAAATGCAGCGCCCTCTCCTGGATGATAAAGGTTTCCATGAGAAAACGTAGGAAGTGTGTCACAAAGCTTTATATATATATATATATATTTTTTTTTTTTTTTTTTTTTTTTTTTTACTTAATTTATCATGTTTAAAAACTTTTTCCTAGGCTTTTAAGAATAACGTTTTTAAAACGCAACAAAAATATCCACAGGGTTGGAACAAAAAAATCAGTGAATGAATTTAACATTTTTGACTTTTCATTAGGGGAGCACAAACTGAAGTTTTAAAGACCTTTCACACTGTTCTATTCCATCATTAGAGTGACTGTAGATGGTGACCAAGGACTGTCAGACTTGATTTTAAATAAATAAATAAATAAATAAATAAATAAAATATTTCAAGCTTTTGTCATTTACTTTCACTGTATGGAGAAAAAATGCAGCATGGACATTCTTCCTAACATCATCCTTTAAGTTCCACAGAAAATGTCACATGGGTTTCAAAAAACATGATAGGGAATATATGACAGACAACATAATTTTTATTTTTCAGTGAACTAATTCCAGATGATTTGGTTTTGCAAGGTACCTTTAAATTTCGTTACTACATACATCATAACTGCTAAAGCATTTAGCGTACCCTAGAAACCACATAAAAACCTAAAAAGCACATAAAATGCCTCAATAGCAACCATATATATATAGTAGCAAGTTTTGTAAAAGAAAGACGCACTAACTATGTTTTCATCATGAAATTGAAAATATAGTTTTAAGGGTGTGTGTTACATATTGTCTATGATCATTCCAGAATTGTTGTTTTATCAATATGCATGCTGAAATGATTGAATATCATATCACTTATTTTTCAAAAACGGCTTAAGAGTGCATGTTTTCACTGCGTTATAGAATGCAGTTCTAATGACTGCACTATAAATATTGAATATCCTCATTCAATATATGAGGTCAAAAACACATCTGTATGAGCTTTTGTCTTTTATTTATATCACATAGTTTCGCAACATCACACTAATGCTGTTTTTCCCAATTGCGAGTAACTACAAGTAATGGCTGCTCAGAATGTAGTTTTGTCAACACAGGAATACGTTACATTTTAAAATATTGTAAAATCTGAAAATTCTGAAAAGTCTAATAATATTTCATAAAATTACTGTTTTTACTTTATTAAATAAATGCTGTCGGTCTGAGCACTTCTGAGACTTCTTTTGAAAAAAGTCCTTAAAATGTAATCACTGTTTTAAAATGTAATTACTGCAAACTTTAGACTTTATCAGTACTGAAGAAATGCCAAAAAATATTACGTTTTTGTCAACATCACACCCTATTTTGTTTCACATTAGAACTTTTTGTTCTGTCTAATGAATTTGAAAACAGTTTTGCTCTTGGTTGCTTGTCAAACAGCGCTCTCCATTTCTCCATCCACAACTAGCAACAGATGCTGAAAGGATATCCCCTCGACAACTGTTCAACCGCTCAACAAAGAGAATTAAAAAACGACAGACTAATGTAAAATCCAAGACCCATGTCACATTTCCTGTAGAGTTTCTACTTTGCAGATCCTCATTTTAACAGCCTCGTCTGTGCTGCTACGACTGAAGGCTACCGTTTAAGGCATACTAAGTGCTGACAAGGACAAAACCAAGACAATGAGGAGCAAGAAAGCCAGGAAATGGCCCTAATCTTCCTGACGGCTCAGAGGATGAGTTGAACAGACACAGAGAAACAATTGCCTTCACTCTGGCGTGTCCAGGTCAAGATGTAATTAGGCTCAGAGTACAGCCTAACAGGATTGTTTTTGTCTAAAACTAGACACTGGGCTTTTCCTGTGTCAGCTTTTCCCACAGATAGCGTGTAAAAGATTAATTTCTAAGCCACTCTTCAGGCTAAGAATGAGATTCAATGTTTCTGAGACTTTAATTATTAAACAACTGGCACCACTATAACACGATTTAAAGAAAGAATTAAGCCACTGTGTATTTTAGTCAAAGCATGTTAAAACTGACGCACACACAAAAACCAAAATCAAGGGACTTTCAAGATCTCACTTTCAGTTCAATAAAGTGAAAAACGGGCAGACTGCCAGCATCAAATGCTATCCATCTGCACACGGGCCCAAGCCCAGAGGGGCGAGAGGATCTGCTATTATTCTTTGGGGGCCACAAGGAAAAGGAAATTTCCTGCAGACACAATACAGAGCAGAACGGCACAGATTATGGAAACATTAAATAAAGGAAATCCGTAACGGAAGCCCAGTTGTAAGTTAATGAGCAGCCACAACCAGATAAAACTGCTGTGGTTTGCAAAATAAGGCTGGCAGTGTTATCTATCACAAGACTTTCTGGTTGACAAGTTGATTGGAATGAGAATGGTTTGCAACTGTGATCAATGACAACAGCAACAAACAAAACACTGTCACATAATTTTCTGATTATAATAACAAGGTTAGAGAAGGATGTAAGAGGTCTAAGCACTATTTTTTAGATATTTACTCTTTTGTGTATTAGGCCTATTGGTTACTGAATGCACAGATAAACTGCACTATTGGCTTGTGTTTACTAATAAGCAAGTATTATCTAAGTATTTATTTTCAAGCAAGAAACCTGTAGCATTTTAAACACTATAAAATTATAAAACAGATGGAAATATTTTGCAGCCATTTAGATAACAAGCAACTATATCAATAAAATGTAATATTGCCAATGAATACAAGAACAAAACAAATTACTGTTATAATAATTCTTGCACCTTTTTATGCATATAGACCACTTCCAAAATTCCACCCAAAAAGTATGTTATGTTTTATTGTTGCAGTCTTGTATTATTTTATTCTGTTTGTTTGTTTTAAAATTTTCTTTAGTGTGCTGTTAAAGCTGAAATGAATATTGGTTATCTGAAAATAGCCAAGATAACATGTATATTCTTTGAAAAACAGTATCAGTGATCTCAAATCAGTATAAATAAATTTATATCTTGACATGGATTTCTTGTGCCCAAGAATAAACAGCCAGGTAAGAAGCAATGAAGTAAGACACTTACCTGTTGATCAAAATAGAAGGTTTTGTATGAGACAGATGTGTGCTGAGAGTTGGCTTGGACTGTATGTCTGCCTAAGAACTGTGGTTTGAGCCCCAGTGCATCACAGCTGAGGACGATGATGATGATGAGGAAGAGCAGAGCAGTGTCCATCAGTCTCATGGCTGAATGAGTGAGTCTCGTCACAGTGCTTGTGAAAATATCAAGCTATGGATCATTTGCATACGAGGAACGAGGAAGGATGTCAAATGACTCGTAGTTGCTCCATGACGCAAAAGTTTTACAACAACATTAAAAACAAAAGAGACGCAATCTAACGACCTGAAATATACTTATATACAATGTCGTAGTTTTTTGTTTTTATTTCTCAAATTTCAGACCATATTCTAAAATGATCATGCTGTATATAAGTTTGTAAATTCGTCATTTGCGAATAGTTATTAAAAGTGTTTGTCTCTATGCTCACTCAAAACGGATTAGGCTACATCTCCTTTCTGTCGATAAACGGAATGTTTTGTTAACTTCATATAACGACACAACGTGCTTCCGTATTGTAAAAACGTGATCACCGCGATGCCTGATGGGTATTGTAGTTTCTTGTTACCTATCTCTCTATCTATCATCAATCTATGTGTTTAAAATGTTGATACATTATGCTGTTTTTTATTACTTTTTATTCATCAAAGAATCCTAAAAAAAGTATAGCCGTTTCCCAAAAAATATTTGCCATCACAACCTTGCCAACATTGATCATGTGACACGTTAGACTGGATTAATGACTGATGGCATTTCAGCGTTGCAACACAGAAATAAATTATTTTTTAAAGTATATTATAATAGAAACCCAGTATTATTTTAAATGATAAAAAATA
>JAUMHG010000059.1:2985310-2997661 GCA_032359395.1 Enteromius anoplus | reverse complement strand
TATATATATATATATTATAGAGAGCAAAAGCAGTCAAGTTCAAGCAAAGCAAAGAGTTAAAGCTGGTTGAAGCAGGTTGTGCATATTAAATCTGGGAAACGTCCAATCAAATTGTTTATACTGTTTCGCATGTTAATGTTGAGAAAAACAATAATATCTTCATGCTTGTGTGAAAGTTAGATCCTCAATCTGATAACAATAAGATTACGCACCAACACAGACATTCCAGAGTTTTGTTAAACCACTATATGCAACAATGCATTAAGAGTCTGAGGTGTAAACCTTCTAACAGAATGAAGATTTTTACATTTTTCTTATTTTGTCAAAATATTTATTTTTTTCCATTTAGTACTGCCCTTCAGAAACTTCAGAAGATGCTTACATGTTTCCCAGAAGACAAAATAAGTTAAATTTACCCTGATCTTCAAATTCCTTAAAACAGTGGTCCCCAACCTTTTTTAACTCACGGCCCACACAGCCAAACACATATGTAATGTATTGAATAAACAGAAAATATAAATAACGGATCAGCAAACTAGACATTTTTTATTATATTAACAGTATTACAATTTCTATTAATAATAATTGGCAGCTCCCCTGCAAATACCATCACGGCCCACAGGTTGAAAACAACTGCCTTAATGCATAATTTTCCCTTCTAGAGAATTATTGACCCTCTGAATCTTCTGTAATAGCTGCATATGAGTTGCCCTCCCTCTGAAAAGATAGATCTTCAAATCATAGGCCTTAATCTCATTTTTGAAAAGGGTTCAAATACACAAACATTTAAAACCAAAGACTTTCTGAAGAACAACGGACAGGCCAAAGGGGCTCATGAACAAAAATCACAAAAACATAAATAAATAAATAAAAACATTGCTGTGGGTCATTAAGCTATTATTTTCTCCAGTGTAATATGAGTAAACATATTTTATGTAAAGTCTTATTAAAGTTTTGGTAAAATAATTAACATTTTGCTGATTCTGCAAGGTGTATGTAAACTTTCAAACTCAGCTGCTGCAAATGTTAAATTTTAAGTTACTCACATGGTATTTCCAGCTGATGTCATACTGCGTAGACACCGAAAATGAGGAAAACGCTGATTAGAAAAAAAGATTCAAATCTTGATCTAACTTACTGCACTTTCAAGCAGAGAAAGCTACGAACTGTGTGGAATATATTTTGTACATGTCATATTTTGCTCATAAACATGCGTGAAGAGATTTGATTCTAAAACTGTACGTGTTTCAGACTGTACTTGAAATATTTCGCCTGCTCTAAATGTTCATTCAAAGCAAAATAAGTATTACTTTACCTACAAAAAGAATCAAACCACTCGCTAAAGCACGTTTACATACAAACACTTTCGTCCCTCCCACCACGGAAGTAGTCATGCCAATGGTCGTGGGAAGTTTTTTTTAATCCTGGGTAATGTAGTTTAGAGATCTTTAGGTGTAGGAGAATGGCCGATACAAAAAACTACAATTCCCAGCATGAAGACAGTTCCATACTAGATCTGCGAGAATGTTGTGCTCAATGTGATTAAGGCTGGCCATCGGTGAGTTTTGTTTTGTTGCGATGCCAAAACATTAAAATTAATGTTTTTTAACAGTAAACATTGTTATATATAAATAAAGTGATCGGTCAGCTAAACGAAATAAATGCTAAGGGACCATAATACAGCTATGAAATTAGATGACGCTTAATGATAGAATGAATTATTCATTTGGTAATATATTTGAGTTTTTAGTAATTTGTCAGCCTATTGAAAATAGACTAAAATACAGTTATGGAATCAGATGGTGCTCAATGATAGAATTGATTATTAGTCTTGTAAAACATTGGATGTTTTTCGAGTTATGTCGTTTTTAAGATGAACGCTTTGCAATTTGTCACACAACCTCGGTAACAAGTGTTAAATGCATACACTACAGTTTCTGTAAAAACGGAAAGAAAATGCATTTCATTTGTTAACTCCTTTTTTTTTTTTTTTTGCTGTGCTGCAAAACTGGTCCAAATTATGTCACCTTCTCTTTCTCTCTTTCTCCGTTTCTCACCCCAAAAACAAACACAGTCTCTCGCTCTCTCTTGCTCTTAAGGCGGAGTTTTCCATGGATTTTCCAGAAGACTTTAACCAGCTTGACTTGCTGGAGTCTCATGGCCACATGATCCCAGTAGGGACAAAGAGTGGCTGGGTGGATGAGGAGGAAGGAGATGATGATGAAACCTGTCACACTGAAGAATGGTATCAGCAACAGGAGTTTAAATTACAAGACACTCCAACTGAACTAATACTATGGGCTGCTGAGAGGAACAGAGTAAGCAAACATATTTAATATATAACCAACGGATGGAATTCATGTGGGGGACTTCAGGCTTTTTTGGAGGATGCACAAGGATCTTATATCAATTGACAAACCATAATATGTTGAGAGAGCTTGAATTAATAAGAACAAGAAACATGTAAAAATATATTATATACCCAATAGTGTAAAAAAAATACGAGAAAAGTCCACTGATTAAGGGACCAATGATATCTGTTTAATTTGTATTTGTATGTATTTGTTTCCAATTCAGCTTTTTCAATTTTTTTCTGGATTCTGGATTTTCTTTAGGCCCTGAGCAACGTGGTGTGTGGATTCTATTAGAATTGTTCAGATTCTTCTACTTCATTTCTTCAAAATGAATTAATTTGTTTGCATGAACTGAATTTTTTGGGCCTAAACAAAAACTTTGCACACATGCTAAAAGTGGTGAAAATTTCCACCTGGAATGGGTTTTGGTGGTTGTGTTTATAAATCTATATTTCACATACTTGTATAAAATTGAGTAGACACATGTAACACCAATACCTTAAAAAAAAGTCCTCCAGTATGAAGTCTGTTATTAAGATTTTTCTTGATAATTTTTCTTTTGTTTTCTTTATTTTACCATTTATATTTAAACAATCATCTCCTAGAGATCTAAACAGATCAACAACATATTTGGTCAGTGTAATCTAAAGCCCTTTGTGATGTTAAATTGTGAAGCTCTTAAGTTTTCGTTAAGGGAGTGGCCTGACAAATGTTGATGTTTTGCATTGGGGAAGGTGTTGTAATTCAGGCACAAAATGTTCGATCTCAATTATTAGGCCACATTAACCCCAAAATGACAATTTCTGTCTGTCCCATTGATTGACTCGTTCAAAGATCCAGTATGAATCCAGCATTCACGTTTATTTTTTCCATGTTTTTCTAACCTTTATGTTTCTCTCTCTCTCTTACAGTTGGCCACAGTAGAACGTCTCCTTGCATTGGACCTTGCACTTGCTAATTGTCATGATAGTGATGGTTACACTCCTCTACACCGAGCTGCTTACAGTGGCCATCATGCCGTGGTTTCTGCTCTTTTGAATGCTGGAGCGAATCTTCATGCAAGAACTACTGATGGTTGGATGCCGCTACATAGTGCCTGTCGCTGGGGTCATGCCACTGTAGCTTCGTGTCTTTTGAATTGGGGGGCAGATGTCAATGCCTTGACAGAGGGGCGACTCACACCCTTACAACTTGCTGCTGGAAATACTGCAGCTGGGCAGACGATTGAGTTATTGCTGTCACAGCGCACCCTACATGCAGGACTGAAAAACAGTGCTGGGGAGACTGCTTATGACATTGCACATCGCACAAGTGAATATCAAAGGCTGTTTGAGATAGCAGAGCCTTGTAATAAAATATACTGATACACATGTGAGCACAGGACAAGCTTAAAAATGTGATGTATTATTAATAAATCTACATGTGTGAAATTACTCTGTTTTTCTATGAATAGTAGAGTACATTAACAGAAAATAAACATGGAACAGAAAATTATCAGATGCTGACAACAATGTGTAATAATTATAATCAATAAAAATTCTAAGCATGTCTTTGAGTGTGTGTAAAAGCATGAAGAGAGCGCTTTTTCTTTGCACAACTCACAGAATCCTGAATCTAAGAAATTGCTTGAAATATTTAAATTTCTTTTGCTGTGCATTTTATTTATTCTGCACTGTGACATGATAAATAACACATAAATGTGAGAGATGTATGTAGTATGTAAATATAACCTAATTTAGTCCCTGTTCCTACTGCTTGAGCCACACCGTGAAACAGCTAATCAGTGCCATAACATTATTTTTCATGACCCTTCCAAATAAGTCAATAATAGATCATTTCATTCTACACTGTAAAAAATGTCGTGATTTTAACGGTAAAAAACTGAAAATGCTAAAACCCGTTAAATGGTTAATGGTAAATTCCTGTTAAATTTACAGGGAAACATCCTAAACTGACATTCCCAGAATTCCCTGCATTGCATTTTACAATTTGATGCTTTTTCTTTGAAATAACTATGTTTCCTCTTAGTTTTTTTTTGTATCAGTGATGTTTATTAGGGTTGTATGTTACATGTAATGTTGTTAAATGAATGTTTATTGCACATGTCAGTTTAATAATTCATGATGGTGTTTAGTGTGTGAATGATGCACCTTCTATGTATGTTACTATGTAAAAGCTTCTTATGATGAGCTTTGGTTCATCATGTGACTTTCTCATCACCACCTGCATTTGGTAGGTTTCAGTGTATTTCAAAGGTACAAAAAACAACAGCACTCCCAGAGACCATGCAGCTGCTGTTTTCCCATGGTACTTGTGGTCCACGTAGTACTCAGGCGGACAGAACTCTTTTGTTCCTGAAGGAAAGAGATTTTGTCTGATTAGTAAGCTTGAAATAAAACTGAATCCCTTTTCCGGGATACTAATTTACCTTGTTCCAAGATACATACCACAAAATCTAGCAGCCTAGCAAGATACTAAGGCTTCGAGAGGCTATGCAGACGCAGTGTGCTAAGCTAATGGATGGAGAGACAGATCCTGAAAACTCTGTGACAGTTAATAGAGGAACGTCTGGTGCAGCCGTGGCAGGAGCGGCTTTCACATGAACCTCTCGTTACTCTATTTCAGACTGTTTACAGTTTCCTCCACATTGGTTTGGTGATCTGGAACAAAAAAAGTATGAATACAGAGATCAGGGTTATTGTCCACTAACATTAGAACTAGACTTCAGATAAAAACAAATGCACCAAAATACAGAGTAATTATACATTATCATGTGTAGCTCAGTACCTTAAACCAATCATGTAGAAGGATTTTCCCCAAATCAGTCCGCCGGCTTGGTTTTCCTTTCAGGAGGGTCCGAATCAGGTGGCTGCATTCTGGAAGAGAAGTGACAAGAGAGTCCGAATATATTACTTTAAACTTTACACCTGCTCTCTTTGTATTAAGCTGTAAGATTTCCCTATTCTACTTGGCTCAGGTGTTACTTTTTTCCTCCTTGTTTCCTAGTTTGGTATGATTTAATTACAGTAGGTCTTTGCATCTGTTGTGATGAATGGGATCTTACCGTTTGACAAGTCCGGCTCTAACAAGATGCCGTAGTTGATCAACTTTTTGTCTTTGGGTTCTGGGTAGCGTCCACACACCAGCATGAACAAGAGCACTCCCAGAGGCCATACAGTTGCTGGTTTCCCATGGTACTTGCGGTCCACGTAGTACTTAGGTGGACAGTACGCTGTTGTTCCTGAAGCAAGAGTATTCTGTCTGATTAGTAAGCTTGAAATACAACAGAATATTTTCATATCATTCTGATCTGGTGTTATTAAATTAAAACAAAACATGCAGTGAGATATTCTAAATTAAATTGTCCCAAGATACATACCACAAACTTTTTTATAGCTGGAGTCTTTCAGGAGATCCCCACACCCGAAGTCAATCAGTTTGACTTCAAGTGTTTCAGGGTTGATCAGCAGGTTCTCCAGCTTGATGTCCCGGTGAAATACTCCTCTCTGACAGCATGTGTGGGCGGCTTTTATTACTTGTGCCATGATGAACCGTGCTTTATCCTCGCTGAGAAAACCTTCCTGAATCGTCACTTATTCCCACAGATCTTTGCAGGGGGACGGTCGCTCCATGACCATGATGTACCGTTCAGTCTGACCCTGCCAGTCCAGCAGCTGAATGATCTCTGGAGCACTGGGCTCTTTGTTAACAAGCAGTAAAAGGCCGAGCCCTAGCGGAAGGGGTGAGGGATGACCAGGCTAGAAGAAAGATCATAGTTAGATGGAGCTGCTTCACTCAAATTGTTGTCAGTATGTCTGCAAAGTGAGTGTAACATACTTACAACATCGATGTATTTCAGTTTCCTAGGCTTGCTGGCAATTTTCACTGCCAACTGGAAAGCGAAACAAAACATTTATTACATTTACAACATGATATATAGACATATTATATATATATATTAGTGCTGTCGAATGATTAATCGCGATTAATCGCATCCAAAATAAAAGTTTTTCTTTATATAATATATGTGTTTATGCTGCGTTTATTAATTATGTTTATATTAAAACACACATGAACAGTATATATTTAGAAAGTATTTACATATTTATGCATTTATACATTTATTTTCTTATGTTTGATTTTACATCTAAATATATTTAATTTATAAACAAAACACATTTTCATTAAATATATACATGCATGTGTTTGTATTTATATATACTTAATAAATATACACAGTACATACAAATATGTTATGTAAAGAAAAACTTTTATTTTGGATGCGATTAATCGCGATTAATCATTTGACAGCACTAATATATATATATATAATAAACACTTTTATGTGAGAGAAGACAATGTAGTAAAATATTGTAAGAATATAACAATACCTCAAGGCCATCCTCCAAGCGTTTCCCTTCATACACAAAGCCGAATCCTTTCTCACCAAGCATTTTGCCGACTTCATACTGGTTCAGAATGTCATCTGTTAAAAGATGAATAATTGTATATATAATTGACATGAAATGCCAAACAGTAGTCGACAGTTGTTGTGTGAAGTGTTTGGGGCAGTAAACTCACCCTCGGCCGTCAAGTCCACTATGCTGCTGTGAGCTGAGGCTGGACTGACTGGACTGTGCTGGACTGAAACTGGAGGACTTTGAACCTGCTGATCCACAGAAGATAGAGGATCATCTACAGACCAGGCAATGGACTGCAGAGAAATATGATCTAAAGAGGGAAATAACAAATAAAAAATGTGTTTTAAACAAACAATTCAATACTGCATACTCATACCATGTTTCAGATATGACATGAAATCTAACTTTATTAAACTACATTTCTTCTTTCTAATAAAGATTTATGTCATGTTGTGCAATAAAAATCTTACTGTATGAATGACTGAAGGAATGGGAGGAGAAGCGGTTGGGGTCGACTCCCGATTTTGACTGATTTAAGGTGCTTTTGGAACCAAAACCTTGAGCAGTGGCGATTTCTTTAAGACTGCATAATGTCACAAAATTAATGGTCAAATTATGTACTATTGTATTAACATTTTATTGACTAAAAATGCGTTAGAAAACGTTCATCTCAAAGACGAGTTCGTTCAGAATCAGCAGGTCGGCTGACTTGATTTTCTTTTCATACATTCCCGTAGAGTCACAGTGTATTTCCCCGTTGAAGCCCAGCGTCCATTGGTTTCAGTGGGGCTGCTTTGAACATTTTTTTCAGTGCTTTGAAGCTAGACGGTCATTGGATAAACGCTGTGATTATATCCCGCCCACAGACGCTCAGCGTCTCTGGGAGTGAATGAGGAGTGAATTGCTTGATTTTCATCATACATTTCACAAAATTATACACCACATTCCTTGTTTCACTTTTACACAGTTTAATATTTTTTTTAGATCGTTCATTCATTCATTCATATAGTAGGCTTAGGCTAGGCTAGCGTCATGGGTGAAACTAGATAAATAGACAATTTTATGATGTAGGGCGAAAATGAGCTTCCCCTATTTGACAGACCAGTAGCCGCCACTGACCTTGAGGCGGGTTGGTTCGATTCGTAAAGGAAGAGGGGTTCGAGGGGGGAGGAGGCAAAAGAGCTTCTGTAAGCTAAGTAAGCTCGGATCGTTTGGTATGGCTGAATGGGGCTTTGGAGATTGAAAAAGTACACGGAGTGGCCTTTGTTGAGCTGGTCAGTTTTGCTGTGCTTGATGAAAAATGACATGGTCTGATGGTCGATTATGGTCAGGTCTGAAATAGTGGGGTGGATGTGCGGGTTGAAGGGGGAGTTAGTAGTGAATTCGGCGCACCTGAGAAAACCGAAGAACGCTAGGATGAACATAGTGTCTAGGGTTCGGTCGACCAAGGGGGTGTAGTAGTTGCTTCTCAGGGTGGAGATGCAGAGTGTTAAGATCTCCATGGTTATGGGAAGCCTTTGGTCGGGGCGGGGAGGATCTTCTCTCTGGATACCTTTGATAATTACGTGGGTTTGGGCATTAGAGATAGAGGGAGAATTGGTTCCGTGGATCAATTTATGGAAAAATTGGATCCCGCTCAAGTTACCTTTGATGGAGTTAATTTGCAGGGATCTGGAGGAGTTTAGATAAGTGATGAAAGAGGTAATAGTTAGGAGGGAGAGGGAGAGTTGATGGATTTCTCATGTAGCATCTTCAAAGGGTGGTTTAAGGGTAAATGAGATACGAGTAAGGAGGAATTGAGGTTGGCTGGGGGTCTGCATCCGGAGCTAGCGTCCTGAATTTCTGAAACATAAAACGAGACAGAGAATCAGCGATTATGTTGTCTTTTCCGGGAATGTGCTTAGCAGTGACGATATATTGGTTAAGGGCTAAGATCCAAACTAGGCGTCTGAGGAGAGGCATGATGGCGGGGGAGTGGGAACTGTGCTTGTTATTGCATTGGACTGTGGCTTTGTTGTCACAGTGGACGAAAATGCATGTCTAGGACCATTCGTTTAACCCAGAGGGCAGCGGCGACCACGATGGGGTTGAGTTTGTAGAGAGCCGAGGAGGCTAGATGGGGGGGGGGTGTTAGATAATTCATGGGGCCATGGGGAGGCGAACCATCGGTTGCGATAGAATGTCTGTGGGGTTGGCTAGGCAATCTTTATAGAAAAAAGAATGGCCGTTCCACTGGGAGAGGAATGAGATCCAAAGACGCAGTTCGTCTTGGCAAGGGCCTTGAAGGGTTAAGGGGTCTTCTAGGGCTGGTACTGAAGAAGCGAGAGTTAACAGGTGGGAAATGAAGGGTCTGCCTTGCGGGATAATACGCATGCCGAAGTTTAGGTGCCCTAGAACAGAGAGGAGTTCTCGTTTAGAGCAATGGGGGTGGGTTATGAGGTTAGAGGCGAGAAGGGTGATTCTATCGAGTTTCTCTTTAGGAAGGAAAGCTTCGAATTTTTGGGAGTCGAGGATAATGCCCAAGAATTCGATGAAAGAACATGAATTCGAATTCGCAGAAAGAACAGATGTGCATATATTTGCAGTTTGACCTGTAACATTTATTTGTATTGAAACTGTTGCAGATATTGGAAAGTGAAGATGGAGGAGGTTGGCGGATGGAGAAGAAAGAGGGAATTTTTGGGGTGTAACTGGTGCTTTTAGGTTTGAGAGGCGGGGAAGGAGTGCTTTGGGAGGAGAAAGAAAGAGGACAGGCAGAAGACTCCTGGGTGATGGACCTGCAGATCGCACAGGTGGAGTTACGACAGCCGGTGAATATACAATTGTGGAGATCCAGGTCCAGGGCGCCCCAGTAGATGCATTGGTTCCACTGGGACACCCTGGCTGCGGGTTTAGCGGAGAACATGCGGTGGTAGGTATAGAAATGGGTTCCGCCATAGGAGGATACGATGGCTAGGTAGTCATGGAGCTCGCGCCTCCTATGGGGATAATCGGAGCAAATGATGACAATGAACCTGAGAAATGCAGTGGAGAATTCTGGGAAAGTGAGCGGGGGGGTGGAATTAGAAGAAGGATTTTTAAGAGTTATGGTGAAGCTGTCATACTCCACCTGGCAATCCGCAGGGCTTGGTTAGAAAGGTGAAAGGAATTCGAAAAGGTCGATGTCTTTACCTGAAAGGATCTGCTGACTGAGGTGGGAGGACACCAGGGTGGGTTCAGCGGCTAGGGCGTTGGCAGGAGCTGGCATGGGTTTGGCTGTGGCAAGAGTGTAGGAGGGTCGAGAGGAGGAGGGGTGAGAGGAGGAAGGGTGGGGTAAAGTAGAGAGAGAGTCAGGCTGGAGAGATGGATGGTTAGAACTAGAATGAGGGCCCGGGCTGCTGAGTATCTGAAATGACAGGGGAAAAAAAGAGTTATTGTCTGTGTTTTCAACTTGAGAGTGGGGCGGCGGGCCAGGTATTATCCGGTGGAGCGACATTCGGGAGGTGTTTGCTAACTAGCTTGAGCAGTTCAGCTTTGTTAGCCTTCCTTGAGAAGTTTATTTTTGCGGAGTGAAGTGTTTGGCGGAGTGAAATAATGGTCCATTTTCTTGAGGGAGATCTGGCGGAAGTATATGATGAGGCAGGAGAGGCAGGTTGGCGGCTGGCTGGTGGAGGTGAGCGGGAGCGAGCTCTTGTAGCGGGCCATGTAGCCTGGCGATTAGCCTTGGCTAGTCCCCGCGGCCTCGTGTTGAGCTGCTGGCGGGGCTGCGGCTTGCTGAGCGGCGGGCTGGGTAGCTTGAGCAGGCGGAGGAGCGGGCTGGGGAGAGGGCTCCTCGCGGGCATAGTCAGATGATTCTGAGGACATCTTAGCTTTCTTGGCGTTAAGCGATTGCTTGAATGCGTTCAAAGCGAGATGAGGGACCGTGGAATTGGGGTGAATTTATAGGAAGGGAAAAGCGGTATGATTGGAAGAGATTGATTAGGGAATCGACTACCAGCCGTGTGTGATTACTGCGTGTGGTTACTGCGTTCACGATCCTCTGGAAACCATGTTTTTTGCTAAACATAAAGATAAGAGACAGCAGCTTCTCAAAACCCTTTGACCTCCTTTTCTTTCTCACTGGCTCTTCTAGTCCTTAACTAGCACCAACGGGCAGATGGTTCTCAGATGCATTGGTGCTGGATGTTATATTCTGATGGGAATCATACACTAGATCGCTCAAAGAACTTCTTTTTCTTTTTGGGCCAGTGATAATAGATGTCTGGTTGGTTTCACCTGTGTTTAAAGATAACACACATTTGGATCAAAATCTGACTGTGGTCCTGATCAAACTTTAGTTGAATTTAGAAAACGTTGTGGATTTTGTTCCTTTGATCTGTTTAGTTCTGATAGTTTTTAGGTAAATTCTTAAATGGTCACTAGGTTTACCCTCAGATCGTCTCTTATTTATCGGGGTGCAGTAGCCTGATCTGAGCTGTCTCTACAGTCACCAAAGGGAAGAGAGAAATTGTCCATCCTCTTCCTCTTTCTCCTTTCATTTTCCTCACCAGCACTGAAGGGGCGAGATTTCTGAGCCGCATTAGTGCTGGTGATTGGTGGCGTTGTGCTCTGATGGAAGCCGTACAAACTATCGCTAGAACCGCATTTTCTTTTCAGTGCCATGATAACAGTTTTCACAATGAAAAGTAACTCTGTATGAACTGCAGAATGAGAAAATATCGAAATCTCGCACATCTATTCTAACACAAGGGCGACCATTCCATTTATTTATGATGTCATCAAATCCAATGCTCGAGCTATACTTTGAAAAGGCTACTGCCACCAAATTAAAAATAAACAAATAAATTAGGCTGCATTCACTTTTTAAATTTGTATGTTTTGTTTTGTTTTTTGCAAAATACAACAAACTAAACAATAAACAGTTATCCTAAATACTATAAAACAGCTAGATGTAGCTGAACATCTGTACGAAAAGGTCAAGGGACACCTCAGGGATAATTTTTGTAATCAAGGTAAACATGGACCTCAGTCACAGAGAACTTTCAAAAAAATACCTTTGTTAGCGACACCAGTTACCCGAACTGTAGCCAGCTTATTTGCTCGTGCATTATAAGTATTATGGTTATAATACGTTTGTTCAGAAGTAAAAATGAATGTGGAAATAACTTCGCAGTGATATACTTTTTACGACTCCATCCACGCTGCTGAGAGCGACTTTTAGATGAAAGTGCTCCACACTTTCATCTCAATAACAAAATTAAAAACAGTACTTAAAAGGGAATTGATCTCGATGTGGATATGTATCTAACTTACTACCGTTTCTGCAATTTACTTGATTATAATGTCGGCAGTTGAAGCGTTTATATAATAGAAATTAAGAGAAGCTCTCTGGAGTGCTTAAAAACAATTACGAGTGAATCAGCACATGTAGGCCTACAAGCAACTGACTGCACATTGGTAAGTAAATGTATGCACTACACACTTGGGCACTTCAATGCCGCACTAAACCAATGTGACAGAAGACAGAAACTATATGATTTTATTAATACAATGTGATTGATTTTATGGTGTTAAGCATTCAGAAATCACACAAAATA
>JAUMHG010000059.1:2971861-2985210 GCA_032359395.1 Enteromius anoplus | reverse complement strand
ACATTAATTATTATCAGTTTTATTATAAATCGATTATTAAATAGATTGATTTTTGTTTTTGTCACAGCAGAGAACTAGGTGTGTTATATACCTACGAGTAGATAGAGGTCGCTCTTGTACATTCTATTGCTTTCAATTGCTTGCCTTGAGTGTCAGATTTAAGACACACTAAGCAATGATAATTTGCTAAATTTGTTGCAAAAACTGACCAAAAAAAAAAAAAAGAATAACTGTATTACAAATTCATGTTGAATTCTTTGAACTGTAGGTTTCAAAATGTATCTATTGCGTACATTATAATGTCTTTTCTCTATTTATTGATGTCAAAGGTTTCTCATTAAATTCAACAGTTTCAGGTTCTTGGATACACCAGTGCCTGGCTTCTGAATAGAGATACTAAAGTGCTTGACCATGTTGCATTTTTCAGGTTTTTTATACTTATCAATTTGTTAATTTGTCTCTTTTATTCGTCACATTTACAAGATTTACATAGACATTAACAGACGTATTTTTGTCTCCTTATTATTAATTCTGCGCAAAATGACAGATTTATTGTATGTTTGTTTGTTTGTTTGTTTTCAGAGATACAACCATAATCCAGCATTCTCGCAGTGGCAGTTACAGCGACAGCTCACTGTGGCTTTATGAGGATGAGAACAGGATCCAGAGCAGCCGTCACTGTCAGGAAATGGAACAAAGGTGAATAGTTTATCATGGAGGTTACAGACTATTTTTAGCTTCAGATATTGATTCTATCTAGTCGGAGGTTATCGAACATGTTTGATATTTTCAGACGATTTTACAACCCATTTGTTTTCAAAAATGTTAAACGTTGTGTAGTGCATTCCAGCCTTAAATATACAAAAAGTTAAAGATATGTTAATACATCTAAAATTCCAATTCTTGATAAAACGACATTATTCAAATCATTGAAAGAATAAATGTCTTTATAATTGATGTCAGGTCTTCCAGTTACAGATGCTTTGGTTCTTTTTATCGTTCTTTTATTCGTTATCTTTACAAATACTTACGTTACCTATTATTCACCAATGTAGGTTCTTTGACTGATTATGTGCCTGATTCATAGGTATTCTTGTAACAGTAATTTAAAAAGGTTATGTTAGGTATTGTTTCTAATATCTGTGTGTAATTGCTCTGCATGTCACAGGATGAAAGACTTGCATGCTCAGTTGCTGGAGAAAGACGCCATGATTAAAGTCCTACAACACAGATCCCGCCGAGATCCCGTCCCCCTGCGTCCTGCCCGCTCTGTGCCCTCCATTTCCATAGCAGCTGGACTACACACGCGTCAGTCATCCCAGTCTGATCGCAGAGACCATCACAGCTGGAAAGGTAGTACATATACAAATACACTCCTCCTGATTAAAGTCCTATGCCTGATATTTCAGTGGAGTTTGACCACCATTTGCCTTTGATACAGTTTTCAACATTTTTACAATAGATTCATCAGAGCATAGTTCCTTAAAAGATGATGAAGGAGGGAATCTGCTTCTCACTCTTCACTCTAAATCTGCCCGCGGTTGTTTGAAAATATCAAAGTCAGGTGATTGGTCAGGGCAGATGTTCTTAACTTAACAATCACAGCTCTTTCGTGGTTGTTGATTTGTGGAAACACGGTCTTTAAGGTAAATATTGAGGTTTGCTGTCATTTTGCAGCTTTTTAGTGTGCTATGCATCTCTTTGAACCGGTACCACAGTTCACTTTCAGTTTTCACCCACTATTGTTATTTGCTGATTAAGTCTTGCCATTCTTTGTGTGTGCAGACTTGTCTGTATAAATAGGATATAAAAAATATTATTCTTTTGTAACAACGTACTACCATTCAAGAGCTTATAGACAGCACTTTCTTTCTTTCGTTCTTTGAAAGAAATTTAAAAGATACATTAAGTTCCCAGGTTTTTGGCACTCATTGCTAAAATGGGACCTACTAAAGGTTTTACTTAATGATCTGTGTTTTCATTTGCAGATGCTCTCCTGGGAAAAGACCAAGCAGAGCAGATCCTTCCCACTCTGCCCTCTCTTTCCGTCTCTGTCTCTTCATCTCTCCCCACCTCCTCTCTTCCTCCGTCATTCTCCTCCTCTCTACCTTCCTCTTTTGTTCCCTTCTTGGCCTCTGCCGGTTTAAACACATCATTAAAAACCTCATCTTCATGCGTTCCCCGCTCCAGCACTTCCTCTCTCCCTCACTCCTCTTCTTCCACATTACCCTTGCCCTCATCTGGCTCTCTTCTTCCTCCTTTATCATTCTCTCTTCCCTCCACTCCTCTCCTGTCCCTTCATTCTAAATCCGCCAGCAGAGACAGCAGCAGTCAAACAGGGCTGAGTCCAAAGACATTTAGTGCTGCAACCTTCACAATACAAGAAAAGACAGGTGAGACAGACAGAGAGAAAAGCAAGTGACAATGTAGATTCTGTATCTATACAGTATTCAGGGATTAAAAGTCACCATGACACCAATTGACTGTTTTTATTTTTTATTGGAACATCCCTTGTTTTGTTCACGTCATAAAGTAAAAAATATTTAATGAAAACATTACCATGCCCCTCCCCTGTGATGCTGTGAATGGCCAGATATTTTTCAATCCCTCCCCTCATATATGTAACGATCAACTGGATGTGCCAGCAAGACTCTGGATGAACTGTGTGTGTGTTTATGTCTGTTTTCATTCATGGACTCTCATCAATGAACTCATGTCTCCGCCCACTCATTTGTTGTCTTGGTGCTTCATTGTTTGCTCCACCCCTTGACCTACTTTCACATGTATAAAACCCCGGAAGTGTTTGTCTGTCTCCACAGTCCATTGCACTGTCAAGCTGTTAGTTTCTCCACCCGTGTTCCAGTGTTTGTATTGTCTGTTTGGATTATATTTACTGCGCACCGACCCACGCCTGGACTCTGACCATTCTCTTGCTCTGCCTCCTCCATTCCAGTCTGCTGGTAACTACTCTAAGACTGTCTGTTTTGCTCTGTGTCTGTGAATAAACAGCCTGTACATGAACAGAACAGACAGAATGGACTGTCAACAAGGGCTCAGCGGCTGTAATAGTCAACGTGAGTACAGAGACTTTGCTTTGCCTCGCAGGCAGGATTATTCCCCGATGCCGTTCGCTCTTTCAGCATGGACGCCGGATAGTGGATTATGTAGAGGAGTTTATTGCTCTCAGCCACTGCGTGAGAGTGACTGAGGAGCAAATCAAAGACTGTTTTTTGTCGGGTTTAGACCCCGAATTACTGTACGCGCTGCCAGAGGAGGACCCCAATTGGACTTTGGAACAACTGATTGACTTTGTGCTGTTGTTTTGTGGTTCTCATTTCACCGTGGGAGAGGTGGATGAGGACATTCGAAGCAGCGAACGCCATTCCGGCAGCGCGGGCGGCAGCGCGGGCGCCAGCACCGTCAAAAACCCCCGCTGTTTCACATCCCTTCTGCACTCACCAGGAATATGGCAAGCCAGTTGTGCCTAAAGCATTTAAATCAGGAGTGCAGTATGCTATTCAGTCGGTTCCAGTTGTGCAGCCTGGAGAGCTGCTTTCAGCAAACCCTGTCTCTAACCCACAAATAATGGGTCCCAGCCACATTTTACGATGTGGCAAGCCGTATAAAGCACTGTTGGTCCCGGTTTTACAGCCAGAGAGGCTGTTTCAAGCTCAGTCAGTGCCAGTTATACAGCCAGGAGTGCTTTATGATGTTCTGTCGGTCCCAGTCACACAGCCTGACGAACTGTTGAAGGCCCTCACGGTTTCCAACCATTTACTAACGGGTTCCAGCCCCGTAGCACGATACGAGGGGTCGTGTCATGTCCAGTCAGATCCGGTTCCTCAGCCTGTCACGCTATCAGAAGTCTGTGACCCAGACTCATGGCCAATCCTAAGTCACCCGAGCTCCACGAAGACTGTGAGGCCCCATGGCCAGAACCTCTGGAACCTGTGTGTGGCTCGGAGACTCCATGGGGTCCGCCAGAGGCTGCACCTCCTCTGGAGATGTCGGTTCCGGCCGTAGAGTCCACCGAAGGCCCCACTAGTGGCTGCTCAACCCAAGGAGGTCTCTGAATCGTGGTTCCCCCGGTCATGGAGGTCGTATTAACAGCCTAGTCGGTCTCGAAGGGTGTATTCATTCTCTGTCTGGTCTCGAAGGGCGCATTCACTGACTGGTTGGTTGTCAGGGGCGCATGGTCAGTCTGGTGGCCCCAAGAGGGCTCTGTCATTGTCTGGCCGAACTAGAGAAGCTCTGCTGTCGTCTGCTCCGCCCTGGAAGATGGCCTCGCTGTCTGTTTCGCCCAGGTGGGCGTTCCCGCCACCTGCTCCACCCAGCCGTCTCCTAGGTTTGGAGCGTCTGGAATCAGCTCCTTAGAGGGGGGGCTATGTAACGATCAGCTGGATGGGCCAGCAAGACTTTGGATGGCACTCCAGCCCTCCATGATCTGTGTGTGTGTTTATGTCTGTTTTCATTCATGGACTCTCATCAATGAACTCATGTCTCCGCCCACTCATTTGTTGTCTTGGTGCTTCATTGTTTGCTCCACCCCTTGACCTACTTTCACATGTATAAAACCCCGGAAGTGTTTGTCTGTCTCCACAGTCCACTGCACTGTCAAGCTGTTAGTTTCTCCACCCGTGTTCCTGTGTTTCTTGTTCCAGTGTTTCTATTGTCTGTTTGGATTATATTTACTGCGTACCCACCCACGCCTGGACTCTGACCATTCTCTTGCTCTGCTTTCTCCATTCCAGTCTGCTGGTAACTACTCTAAGACTGTCTGTTTTGCTCTGTGTCTGTGAATAAACAGCCTGCACATGAACCCGCACGTCTTCTCACCTCCTTCCCGTGACAATAATAAAACAAAAAATATATATATATAAAACAAAAAAGCATTTTTCTTCCGCTGCATCAAATCCAGAGCTTATTTGCCAACAATATTAAAAAATTTGAAACACAATTTCAAGTCTTAATGTTTTTGTACATGGTGCCGTGAGTGACACGATTAATTGCGTATTACCATTATAGACCCCTACTGAAAAAATAATGAACGATTCAAAAATATCGTAATGAAGAAATACTAGTATTTAGTATCCTAAGAAATAGCGTTAGTATAACTGTTGCTGAAAAAAAGGTACAACTAAAATAATTTTTTGAACACTGTGTTTATATGTGCAGAATCTCCATTCAGCCAGGCAAAAGGCCTAGAGGGTCGACGACAGAAGATGCCCCTGCCGGACCTAGATCTGGTGGAGATCCTTATCTGAAAGAACAACCCTGGAAGTCACATTCCTACAGACCGTAGAGCACTTAAAAAGGCGTGAGGAAGTGAAGAACAAAATATTAGACGTCAGGAAGTCAGGAAGAAAAAGATGTAGTATGTAATGGATCACAAACAACAGAGACAGAACGGAACAAAGGAAAGAAAGTAAAAGCTAGAATTTGGTATTGTGCCTCTAAAATACTGCATTTGATGATTGATTCTAATGCTGTTTCTGTCCATTTTTGACCCTGAATCAATTAAGGACGGTGGCCTGGCTTATTTAATTATTGCATACACAATGTCTTAAGTTGCGAACTGTTTTAGTTTATCAGTGGCTTTATAAGTGCATTCCACCTAACTGTATATAATTCGATAAAATTTGTGTCAATCTACAGAAAAACAGTGTTGTACCCATTTGTTATATGTACAACTAAATTATTGAACTTTGTTGGTCTTGTGGCAAGCTTGTTGCAAATAAGCTTATTAATGAATTTTACAGCAAACTGCTGTTTCGCCTAATATGTGTTTTTAATTGCCTGAAACAAACACCCCATATTGTAAACTGTGTTTTTAGGAACATTTTAGAGTCACGGTGAATAACTATAATGCATAATGATTCAGAATCCAATCATTCATGATTGTTTGATATCTATTTTACTTTCAAACACCTAATTCAAAACGGTCTTGTTAAAATTAAGTTTGAATTCATTTTATTTGTTTTAATTTATTGTATTGATTCCTATTTAATTATTATTTTTACCGTTTCCATGCTCCATACAAAAAAATGCAGTATTATTTTTGTGAAAGCTCTTGGGTAATCAAGTCAATAAAATGAAAGCACTTTGGGCTGGATTACATCTCTCTCTCTCTCTCTCTCTTTTGGTGGATTTTGTTTGCACAGGTGAGACATGCTTTTCACATTAGCTTACTAAATGTAATGATTTTAAATTGGACATTAAATACGGACGTGTCCCTTATCTGACACATTCAGGGCTGCCTTTCCCAAAAGCATTTGAAGTATTTAAGTGAAACCAATAGAACCACAATCAACTTACCATGCTTCATTTAGGAAACCGCATAGAGAAACGGGGGTAACGTTAGGGATGGGGTGGAAAACTGGAAACAGTAAAGTACTAACCTAAGACACCAAATATGTTTGAAAGATGATGAAAACACAACCACACATAAAGCAATAACTGTAAATGCACTAAAAAATTTCCCCTGACAATGTAAAATCTTGATAAATGAAAACATCTCAAACATTTCAACAAATATAATACAAAAAAAAAAAAATCAGTAAAGCTTAATTCAAGGATTCGCTGTCTATCTAACCTGGCGCCGTTTAATTGTCGAGCATACAAGCTCGTGCTTTCTCTCTTAAAATGTGGGCGCGAGTTCAAGTGTGAGATGCTCTCATCGGGTGCGCGTGCCTGTACCGAAATTAACTTCCGGTCTGTTTGTTTATTGGGGTGGTTCGTGCCACTGGCTACAAACTAATGATAAGCTAATGATGATTAATGAAGTTGGACTCAGGTTATTGTGCCGCTGGATGTGTTTACCAAACATGTATTTATTTTTGACGACGTGTCATTGTCATTTCATCCTGCAAGTACAAAGGCAACGTTTGTAAGCTCAGAGCTGTTTTGTCTACAGCCGTTACCGGGGGAAACCTCTCGTTTCTCGTGCTTAAAGCGCCTCCTGCTGGCAGAGAATGAATTTCTAGCATATTTTAATAAATCCGTCTGGTTTACACAGCGAACATATTTCGCTTGTTATAAAAAAACAAATCTACTCTAAAAGGATTTTGCGGGACATTTGCCGAAGTAAAGTTAGTCAATCAGTAATAATCAATGCGGATATGACGTTTGTAACAAATTGTGTTGATCGTTTTTAAATAGAAAAGGTAAACGTTCTGCTCCGTTAACCTACCTCTGTCAATGTGCACTTGCTGTAAAGAGAAAAAACGAGTGCACCTGCCTACTACACAACTGCACTGGGCACTTCCCAACTCGCTTCCCCCTCCTCCCCTCACCGGGTCACTCTCATTAGCCGTGGATCAATGAGCGGTTTTGTCCGGTGGAGTTTCCCACGTCTGTGTGCTCTGCTGGCAGTCGCGTGGCTCTAGTCAAACAGATCAGAAATTAATTCACAGACATCTGCCCATGGCTGAGAGCACTCTGACATCTGCTCACATTCACTGCTGGAGGGCGAAGTCATTCAACTTATTGGCCTAGTAAACCTACCTACTTCTCTTTTCTAAAAGACTTCTTTAACCATATATTAATGCATGTTTTGAGGTTGTATTATGTTTTATATTTTGTAATTTTATACAATTAAAGAATTATTTTTGTTTTCTTTTGTTAAATTTCATTTATTCATCAGAGCTCTGACTCCTGTATACCTTTGGGATTGGATTTGGTTTCGCTTAGGTCTATTAGGGACAGGGCGCGATTACGCATTTGGTCTCAGGTGGTTGACTGTAACAGAACACTCTAATGAGATCCTGGGAATGCCAAGCCACCTTGGAAAACCATCCTGTGTTTTCACGTGACACACAAAACGTGTAGTTTCTGTGTGTGGAACGCCTCTAGGCTGGACATCTGTTGTTTGCTTTGAGTAGGCCTATGTGTGTGTGTGTTTGGGGGCTCATGCATTGAATAGAGGCGGTGACCTGTCATTTGTGAGTGATCGGAGCGAGCGTGTGGGAAAATATCTCAGGCAAAGAGCTGGTGTATTGAGATGCTAATGTCCCCCCTATAAATATAGGGCGTGCACAGCGCGGAGGGCCTTAGAAACACCCAGCACTCAGACAGGAGTGAGTGAAATTCGATGTGTACTACTCAGAAGCCGCTGGAGATGACTGCTACCAACCTCCAGCAAAATGCAGGCCAAAGGCATGTCAGCGCCAAAGAGGAGAGAAAGGTATTCTGTAATATCAGTATAAAATCTTTCTAAGTATGTTATGAAAAGCATTTTGCAGACTTTTGTATTCTGACTTTTGGTCTTTTTGTAGCTGCGGAAACCCCTCATTGAGAGAAAGAGAAGGGAAAGAATAAATCAGTGTCTAGATCAGCTGAGAGAGACAGTAGTTGGAGCTTTTAGGCTTGATGTAAGTAAAATGCTACTGTTCCTTTAAGTTTTTCCATATACGCACATCTTTTAGGCTACTGGACTCATCATGATCTTCCTTTTCTTTTGTCTTTTAATTCTAAAACAGCAGTCTAAGTTAGAGAAGGCTGATATTCTTGAGATGACGGTGAAACATTTGCAGAATATCCAGAGCAACAGAGTTTCTGGTAAGTCAGTAGCATTTTTCAAAGTGGGCAGTGTACAAACTTCGCAATGGCCGTTGTTATTTAGCAGTGTTTTAGTATGCATGTTTTGTTTTATTACATTAAGTGAATTTTTCCCATTTAAAGTTGGCCTAAAGGCTCATCCGTTCAGCAATATCACCAAAACAAACAATTTCACCGATTTGCTCATTTCATTGCCGATGTTTAATTATTATAACAATCTTTTTGTCTCCACTCAGACCCCATTCTGGACACAGAGGCCCAACAGAGGTACAGTACTGGATATATCCAGTGCATGCAGGAAGTTCACAACCTTCTACTTTCATGTGACTGGATAGACAAAACCTTGGGGTCTCGTCTGCTCAACCACTTACTCAAATCTCTGCCGCGATCAGCTAAGGACTGCCCTCAGCTGCCCAAGAACTCCCAGACAAGCCTTACTTCTGACCACAGCGACTACATTGGTTTCCATGCTGATGAATTGGAGAGTCCAAAAACCTGCCCTTCTTCTCCTGTCTTGTATGAGCGGACCGCCCAGTCTCAGAATCAGTGCTCTACTCCCATGAGAGCGCCACATGATCTAAAGATGTGGAGGCCCTGGTGAAATTTGGGAGCGTAGAACTATGGTGTGTCCAGATGTATGTTTATGCAGTACATATGAATATGAACTGTATGCGCCGCTTTGTATGAATGTCAAATGAATAAGTATGCTGCCAGTCTGCACAATGCAGAGCTGTGTGTACCCAGTTTGTGCTGACTGTGGTAGGCCCTCCTCTAATATGTATCTTATAGATATGTTTCCCTGCACATGTGTGTAAGGTGGATCTAGACCAGAATAGTCCCCGTTTCAGACCCTCTCTACTTCCTCTCTGAAGTAAACGCTACTGTAGCCTGCATTGTAGAAGGCCCCTAATAATAATTGTATTTATTTAATTAACACTTAAATATTTAATGAACTCTTATTAAATTATTTAGCTACTAATACTGTCATATTTGATTCCTCATCAACATCTATGTACAGTTTTTAACAGTCAT
This sequence comes from Enteromius anoplus, assembly GCA_032359395.1. Taxonomy (NCBI): domain Eukaryota; kingdom Metazoa; phylum Chordata; class Actinopteri; order Cypriniformes; family Cyprinidae; genus Enteromius; species Enteromius anoplus. Next base: position 2,975,622 of record JAUMHG010000059.1, on the reverse strand, counting down.
TAATAAAGAAATGGTTTGCAACATGCACATAGTAATTTATTGTTCTTTCTCTCACGTATTCAGAAGCAAATATATAAATGTGTACGAAAAAGTAAAAAGAGTTCTCTTCTGTTCACCATGCAGTTGTTTGATCCAACTGCAGCAAAATCAGAAATGAATGAAGTGAATTTCTGGTATCACTTTAAAAGGTGTCATTTGTTAACATTAGTTAATGTAACAACTAACACGAACAAACAGTTAACAATGCATTTATTACACCATTTATTATTCTTTGTAAAGGAAAATACAGTTGTTCGTTGTTTTTTCAGGTTAGCTTACAGTGTGTTAAATGTTAAAAACATCTTAATTAGTAAATGCTGAAATTAACATTAAGATGAATCAATGTTTATTCTTAGTTCACGTTTACTAATGTTGCCAACCAATGGTAACTAATGAACCTTATTGTAAAGTGTTATCAAATTTATTTACTATTTAAGTACCTGTTTTCTGTTTGAATGTATTTTAAAATGTAATTTATTCCTGTGATTTGAAAGCTGCATTTTTAGCATCATTACTTTATTCACTTGAACATAAATATAATTCTAATATTCTGATTTGCTGCTCAAAAACATTTATTTTTATTATTTTTATTATACTGACTCCAAGCTTTTGAATGGTGAAGTGTATAATGTTACAAAAGGTTTTTATTTTAGAAAAATTCATCATCATTATTCATCATTACTATTCATCAAATAACCCTGAAAAACAAGCACACTGTAAAAAATGACTGTGACGGTAAACAGTGACGGTTTTAATGGTAAAAAACTGTTAAATGCTTCATGGTAAATTCCTGTTAAATTTACAGGGAAACATTTTAAATTTAGTTTGAATTTGATGCTTTTTCTTTGAAATAACAATGTTTCCGCTTAGTTTTATTTTGTATCAGTGATGTTTATTTGGGTTGTATGTTACATGTAATTTAAATGAATGTTTATTGCCCATTTTACTTTAATAACTCTTACCATGATGGTGTTTGGTGCGTGAATGATGCTGAGCACCTTCTATATATATTACTACTTGAAAGTGACCTGTGATGGGCCTTGACTTATCATGTGACTTGCTCATCACTACCTGCATCAGTGTACAGTATTACAAAATGGATTTCACCACTTTTATAGGTTGGTATATTAACATTATATCAGTATGGTATTACAGTTTATTATTAGAAGTTACGGTATTTAACCGTATAAAACCGTAAAACAAAATAACATCGTTACCGTATTTTTCACTGTGTTATTCTGACAACCACAGCTGCAGTTATTTTACTGTAGATTTTCCTGATTTTTTTTTTTTTACAGTTTACTCAGCTGTTTTAAATATTATTAATAATAATAAACTCTCTTGAACAACATATTAGAATTTAAAATGAAGAACACTAGTTATTTTACTGCTATATTACTGCTTCTGCTGTATTTTTTGATCAAATAATTGCAGGCTTGGTGAGCAGAAGAGAAGTCTTAAAAAAAATCTTACTGTTCAAAATTTTTTGACTGGTACTGTATGTTATAATTATTATTGTTGATGTTTTTGTTATTATGCAAGCACTCTCACATATCAAAATAAACAAAAACCTAACGGGTGACAAACAGGCTTAGTTTTCTTCAAGCAAATTTTATTTTGTTTATTATTATTATTATCATTATAGACTCTAACGTGACCAGAATGTATTTTCGTAACAGTTCTTCTGTAGTCAGTAGAGAGGCCCTTCGGGCGCCAGCTGAACAGTCGGACACCTGTCGTTCACCCACCCCCTCCCTCTCCTCGCACAGTCCTATTCAGCCCTGACTGCAGTGTGCAGCTGCCAACTGACGGCATTACCTTACACCCGCACGACCCTCGACCTCTGTGAGCACAGCCCAATTTTGAACAGATTTCTCACGACCGTATACAAAACATTTTTATCTTAAGCATTAGCAGAATTAGTATTAGTTGATTAGCTGAACTTTAGTTGGAGGAAAGCAGCCAAGTGCCAAAAGACAGTAAAACATCACACGAATGTGGATATGTGGAATTGGAATGTGAAATATACCTACATACCTAGATATAAACGAAACCGGTTACATGTAGGAGCTTCGCTTGTGTGCGCGCTCAGAGACGGAGACAAAAGCGCGCGCGGTGATTGGCTGGAGCAAGCGCAGACAACCGCACGCGAATGTTTCATTCATATGTAAATGAGTTACTATAAAGCCTTTCACCGATGAGCTGCCAGTCCTGTCTCGTTTCTTCACAAGTGTGTATTAACTGTACATTTACTCTTCTTTCATTTACGAACCGAGCGGTTCTGGACAGCGGAGTCCGGTATGTCCCCCGCGGCTAGACTCAGAAATGGTTTCGATGTGGAGGAGGAAGCGTTTTACGCTAAAGGTGACAGAAAGGTAAAAGCATTTTGCGTTATCCATGAATGCCTAAAAGAAAAAGGAAGTCTGTGTTATGCTTAAACACCATGTTTACATCTGTTTTTCTGCTTCGGTAGACTCGAAAACCTATAGTGGAGAAGAAGAGGCGAGCGCGCATTAATGAAAGCTTGCAGGATCTCAGGACGCTTCTCACAGATAACGATGTAAGTTTATCTCCCCTTAACTGCCTTACCGCCGACTCCTTGTGAGTTGACAGATAGCCTGAATAGAGTGTAAACAGTAACAAATATTAAAGATATTTTGACACATGTATCTACTTCAGCTGCAGGCAAAAATGGAGAACGCAGAGGTGCTTGAATTAACAGTAAAACGAGTTGAGAACGTCCTACAGAACCGTTCTAAAGGTAAGATGACCCAAAGCTCAGTAGCACTGCATATTCAGGCAATTCGTTGCCCTTAAATCATGTGAAACTCTTGTGTGTTTGGACTTCCAGAGGCTGAAGCTGTGAATCCAGAAGCCAGTGAGAGATTTGCAGCAGGTTATATCCAGTGCATGCACGAGGTGCACACTTTTGTGTCCACATGCCCGGGCATCGACGCCACAGTGTCTGCAGAGCTGCTCAACCACCTGCTAGAGTGCATGCCATTAAATGAGGATCACCTTCAGGAGATGATCATAGAGCTCATCTCGGAGCCTTCCTCCTCTAGTCGATCATGGCCAGCTGGAGAGGTGCTAAGTCCAGGAAGCCGCAGTGTGTCCGACCTATTCTCAGCTCTTTCCCCATCCCCGTCCAATCATTCTAGTGAGGACCTCTGCTCTGACCTAGAGGAGACAGAGTCCGAAGCAAGTCCTGCATCAGCTGAGGACAGCCTGAACTCCTCCATCATCACACACTCTAAGTTTATGTGGCGGCCATGGTAGAAGTCTCTTGAAAGACCATGATTCAATTAATCCTGTATTGGAGTACGCTGGAATTCTTTTCTCAACTGATATTCTTGAGAAAATGTCTGGATTTTATACACACATAGTGGGAAAGTACGTCATCTTACAGAAAAGTATGGAATTTACAGTGACTTTAAAATACCCCTGCTGGATATTGTTTTTCATTTGGAAATGCTTTGAAGCATAAAAGTTTATTTAGAACCAGACCAAACTGGCTTAAGAAGTGAGTTGTAATGGCGTATACAACAGATTGAGAAATTGCTTTGTTTTAGTGGGCCGAAAAATTTGATTTGTGTCTTTTGTAGAGTTAAATAGATAGAAAGTCTCACTCAGAGACTGTCGCAGAGATAAACTCCATGGCCCTGTGTTGTAGTCATATATATATATATATATATATATATATATATATAATGCAATATATA
>JAUMHG010000059.1:2947634-2960446 GCA_032359395.1 Enteromius anoplus | reverse complement strand
TAAACGAGAATATCCAGGCTGTACGACTGCTGTCAGTGATATGAGTACTTGAAATTAACATGTTTTCTTAATGCCTGCTGAACATAACAAAGACATTTTATGATTGTTACAATAAATTTCTTACATACGGCTCCTTTAACACATGATGCAGATGGTTCTTACATAAAAATAAATAAATAAAAAGATTGAGTACAAGTCCTGGAATTTGAATTACCGGTTTGACTTTGCCCTCCTCCTTTCTGGTATGTCCACTGATCCCACTGTTTGCTGTGTTTCCATTTCCATTACTGTCACTGGAGGACGCTATGCTCAGCAGGTGCTCATGAGAACCATTGCTGCCATGACTGCCATAACCGCTGGACCCCATACTGTGGACCGGCTACAAGACAGAAACGTACACAGTCTATTCCAAGACAATCATCAACACATCAACTACACATTACACTAAAAGAGTATGTGTGGATAACGTGAGGCCATCTGAGGAACTTTAAACCTGATCAAATTTACATCCTCCAGTGTGCGTGTGTTTTTGTGTCTACAAAATAAGGAGTTTTCACCTGTAGAAGCAGTCTGTGAATCTGTTCAGTAATTTCCTGTATATCTGAATCCATGATCTTCTCGTCTGTAAAAGCCGGTGCTGAAAACACATCCTCATTCATCGGACCCCTGCGCGTAGACACAGCGACCACAAATCAAAAGGGATACCACAAAATAAAAATGTGTATTATATCTACCTTTAATGAAAGCCCATTAGAAAAATATTAGGTGAAAACTCACATGCGCACTTTGTGTCGTCCGATAACAAAGGACACCTTGCGGCTCCAAGGGTTTACAAAGCTGCACCAGCTTGTGTCTAGAGTAACATATTCTCCATTTCTCACACAGAATCGGATGGAGGAGTGATCAATTGGCTGTCCAACAAACTGCAGAACTGTAGCAGGGAGAGAGAGAATTAGGAAAGCAAGGGCAATATTGGATGTGATTGGGTAGCAGCTCAGGGGCTCTAGGATTTCCTCAGAGAAACCATTTATTTAACCAAGTACCACATTGAGAATTATAAAATATATATATATATATAATATATATAAAATATAATATAAAAAAGAGGATTCGCCTGAATATAAGGCGCCCCGTGATGGAACACCAGGATTTGAACATTTGAACAAAACAACCCTTCTTATCAAATAGTGTTTGCGTATGAGTTCACATCCTTACTTTTCCGATGCACTGCCAGCATTATTGGTCGGTCACTGGGATGCAGGTGTAACAGAAGAGATGTCCCAATCAAGTCCTGAGGCAGAAATCCTAACAAAGGCACTGCCCTGCAAAGCATGCAAGTATTAATACTCTGGGCTTTTCACAACAGCTGCCTTTGACTTAACTCGTCTTATTATTTATTTTACTACCCTCATTTTCAATAATGTCAAGAGTTCTTATCCTTGACAAATACGGCAGGAAAATGAAAAAATCTAACGGATTCAATATAAGACTTATAAAACATACACTTTAGTGCTTTATTAAATGAAATGGCTCTTATGTTTGCTCAAATAGTGCAGACTTTACTGTTAGATCTTAAGTATTTAGAGAATAAAAGTATTTTTAGTCTTTAAAATGCATCCTCACATCACCTTGCAAATGCATTGCATTATCACAAGAAGCATAATAGAGTTGCCTTACTGATGTAACCAGTGTTTCATCAGTATTTGCTGGTGGTGATAACTAACCACAGTCTGGTATTTTCTGAGATAACAAACCTTTCATCAACATCTTGAAACACACAGTTTGGGGTATGAGTTGTGGTGAAGATTCTCTTATCGGGTGGAATTCTTGGTGCTGCAAATTAGAGAAATTCGTATATCAAAAGACACACTATTTAGTTATCGTAACAGCTTGACAGCTAAACACTTAAGGGCAATAGCATCTGTGTGTGATTACCTTCATATCCAGAGTGAACTCTCTCAGCCAATATGAGGCAGCAGAAATGTTCCTCAGAGAGCTCTGGGTCTTGAACCTTCATCAAATATGGGGTCATCCTGAATGGATAGTACTGCAGATCTCCTTCCTTTTCTTTACCACCACTATACACAAACAAAATAAATGTGAAAGATAATTTAAAATCGAGTACTAAATCTAAATCTTTAAAAGATTAGAAGGTCCAGACAGAAGTAGCCAGTCAATCACAAACCAATGGCACTTTAGCCACCTGAGAAGGAGTCTTCTCTCACAGGCAAAGCTATCGAAGTGAACCATTCTATAAAAGCTGGCCAATCAATCGCCAGAAATGACCTCATCGTTACATTTTTGAGAAGCTGTGCTTGTCTTTTATTCCTTACGGGCCCTTATTGAGCCGCTCAGTTCTGATTTATGGCCCCATCCCTTAAAATGGTCCTCCTCCTAGCCTGAGCATCGGTTAAGTGAGTGGGTGACTTGCAAGCATTATGTTCCTAAAGTGCTCTCTACACTCTTCAGAGCACAGGTAATCAACCTGTTGGCGCTCCTCGTTGCAGATGGTGAGCTTGGTACCAATTAGTTTTTTCCATTGAGGGCACTCAGACTATGCCCTAGCCGTAGGCAGTCAGAGCACCTGTTTGTTTGCTTTGGAGGTGGCCATTAAGGGCTGCTGGCTACTCTTTTGTTGAATTGTAGATGCAATATTCTTGGCTTACACCTCAGAAGGCTTACAATGCACCATAGGTCTGAGGGCCCACTTCACAAGGGGCATGGCCTCCTCCTGGGCATTGTCCAGCAAGATCTCTATTTGTGAGATTTGTGCAGCATTTTATAATTTAGATGGATTCTTTCTGTTTAGACTGCCATTCTTCTTGGGTGAAGCTGGTTATATTTGTCATTTTAGGTAGCTCTTATCATGCCGAGTGTTTGTTTTTCTAAAACGTTTGCTTCAAACTAGTTATTTGTTGCTATAAAAACGGGGTGTTTTGTCACGATTGTGAGCTTGTGATTGGCCCTGAGGGAGTTTGGGCGTGGCTTCACCTCACGTTCTCTACTGTGCAGACTATGCCTACATGTTTAAGAATGATACGATTGCACTTACAGTTATGAACACTTAACATACATTTGTGTAATAGTAACATAAGTTTGTATAATAGTGCTTGATTCAAGTCTGTCTGACCTGATTCGACAGAAGAAGGATTTCTCCTGCATGAACTCAGTCGATGATGACTCTGAAAAACAGTTAAAGAGATGAACGTGAACAAAATGAATGCAAGATGTAGAGAGATTAGTAGACAATTATAGGTTCGTTTGCAAAAAGCCCTGTTAGTCAGCTATGGCTAGAAGCATAGTTTCTTTTTAATATGACATGGACTATGTCATTAATTTAGTTTCAATCAATATATTTTTATATAAATCATGAAATGACCTTAAACCATTAGTAAATAAACTGCGGAATGTTATGTTTTCGAATACACGCAATTGCATGTATTCTAACGGTGCTGCACGAGAGGTCTCCATCCCCTCTTAACACAGGCATATTTTTGAATGGGAGTATGTGAGTGATTGACAATATGTTTAAATACATGATGTCAGTGCACTGTGCATTAGTAGACTGACCTGTTCCGGTGCACATGCTCCAAGATGGAAGTCTGTACGGGGTTGTAAAACTATAGAATACACTGACATCCCGAGGTGTCAGAAACTCCACAAACTTTCTGTCTTTGAACTCATCTTTTCTGCAGTTCAAGATCCCTGCAGCCTGTTCCGAAATGTACACAATCTTTCCTGTGATTAGGGACACCGCAACTGCAAAAATATCCTGCAGACACAAAAACAATTTTCAGATATTGTCTTCATGTTCCTATGTCATATTAATGAACCCAGGAACTGAGCTGTGTCCAGGTCCAGCTCCAGTCCAGCAAGTCCATCTTATAATGTATATATGACACACCCACAAAAACGGTATATATATATATATATATATAATATAGATGCAATCATTCTTTAACCCCTAGTGATTCTAAGTTGCTAAAAAATAAAAATAAACAAATGTACAGCAATTATTTTTATTAGAGCCCGGCCGATAAAGGATTTTGAAGGCAGAGACCGATACAAATACTTTTTTTTTTTTTTTTTTAATACGATACTCCGATATATCGGACGATATTTTATTATTATTTTTTAATTTCAGAAACGCGCAATGAAACATTAACAGATTTCTCTAACATTAGTTGTTTGAAGTTATTTATGAGTTTTAACTAACATAATATGAGAATGCATTTTAAAAAGAAACTTGTTTATTTTATTGTTACAACAGAACAGAGGAACATCAAAATATATTAAAGTTCAGATTAATAAAATGTATGAAAATACAAACTTAAGATATGAAACGTAAAGTCCTTTGAACAAAAACACAAAAACAACAACAACCTGTGTTGTCAACAGGGACGGTGTAGAGTGCCCTCTGGTGGACAAACTATACAACGGCAACATTCATGACATGGTTGAAGGGTGTTTTGTCCGTTTTTATTTTATTTTTTAAATATTCATTTATCGCCATTGTAAATGCAGATACCGACAATGCCTAATATGAAAATGCCTAAAATTGGCCTGCCGATAAAATGGTTGGGCTCTAATTTTTATACTTTATAATCTCCAATAAACATTGCTTAAAAGCTTCTAATGCTGCGTTCACACGAGACGCGAATGAAGCGTTAAGCACGAGTGATTTACATGTTACGTCAATGCAAAGATGCTATCAGACATCCTGCACCTCCATTCGCACGAATTAAGCGGAGCAAATGGCGTGATACGCGATTCGCGCTTGATTCGCGCGAAATGCTCAAGTTGAAAAATCTGAACTTTGGCGAAAATTCGCGCCGTGTTAACCAATCAGGAGCTTGCTCTAGTAGTGACGTGATTACTGTCAAGCGGAGGCAGAATTCCGAAACTATGGAGGACAAAATCATCGTCGCTGTACGACACATCCTCGTACTTTAATAGAAACAGGAATAAAAACGAAATAAATACTACTTTCATTAAACCAAAGTTTGCCTATTAGATGTACTCAAAACAAATTTTACCTCGTCTAACCACTACAGAGACTGGAACCGCCTGGCATGAGGCCCGGCCATGACGCGAATTTCACCTGCGAATGAAGCGAATTTCACGCGCGAATGTAGCGAGTAAACTCAAAATGTTCAAGTGTCCAACTGTCCGCGAATAGCGCGATTTATTTGTGCACGTCGCGTCTGGTGTGAACGTACCATGAGACCTCTCTATGCAACCCTGACCTACTTGCTGGAAAAAGTTTCAGATAATCTGCTAATTATCACTTACTTTATTGATTGTTCTTTTCATGCTGCTTTCTTGAAATACCACTTAATATTTTTTTATGATATTTAAATCAAGAGACTTGCACTCAAGAACCCCAAATCTACTTAGGTCATCTTACATTTCATACAGTTGTTTGGTGATGAACATGACGCAAGGCAACAGCTCACTCTGTGATGTAGGATGCAGAATCAATTATATGCCCCTTAGGAGAGCATTTTCTTCTGTATGAGTTCTGAGTATGTATTATATTCATACCATATAATATAGATTTAGTTAAGCAGTCTCACATAAGTGCTGTTTTTGTCCACAATATTTTCACTTGTTTGCAGAGAGCTTCTGGGAACACTGTAATGTTAGGGCAGTTTAAGGCTGTGTTTGCATGGACTACTTACAGCATTTTTGAGGGTATATTCTGAGGTAATACTGTTGATTTCTTCAATAGTGTATGAGGATACATCCAGACCTGATGGCTGACTGTCATTGATCATAAGCATCTGATAGTATTCTTCGTTGGCTGCAAAAACAAAGAAAAAAATGCAAGACTTGAGCAATATTACTAAAATGCATAAAAAGCTAAAACTTTCTGTTATTGAGTCTGACCTTTGACTTGTTTGACACAGCGCAGGGCATATCTGAGAGCGTGGAGTGTGCTTGACCGGCCCTTGCTGCGTTTGTCAGGAGGGAGGTGATATTTCAGCTCTTTTAAGGTCTTAAAAAGCTCCTTCTGAGTCTTAGCCTTTGCTGACTGTTCGCTACTGCAGAGACAACAAGCATACAAAACGACACGAGTATTAATCCTATTGCACCTGCTGTATTTTTGTAAATGGGGTCACTGCATGTTTTAGAATGTAAAACAGTCTCACTTGCTCAAAAAGAGGAGATGATTACAACTGTGTTATGGCTATTTCATTTGTGTGGTTGTCTTACCTGCAGCCGCTGGTTGATGGGTTGTCTTGCTCTGAACTGACCAAGCTAAATGCATTGTTGCTACTGGGAGGGGAAAGACTTTGAGAGTTTGAGCTACAGAGGGGAAAAAAGAGAGGAAGAGAACGACAAATGTGAGTAAACAGGCATAACATGACAAGAGGCATTATTATGCTTTATTTTATATTCGGCTCCTTGTGTTGGCAGGGTCTAATATAGTGCTTAATAAAGCTTTCTCATGAAATATGAATGTTTAATTAAGTAGGACAAAAAAATCTAGTTTTGTTAAAATTCCTGTAAATGTTAGTCTTAAAAGTCATAAGTTGCTCGCAAAGTCAGCCTTTTCAGCCAAATGGTCTAAATTAGGTTTTGATCACACACACACCCATACATATATATATATATATATATATATATATATGGGTGTGTGTGTGTGTGACCCTGGACAACAAAACAAGTCATAAATGATAATTTAGTCATAAATGAGAAAATTACCTTTAAAGTTGTCTAAATGAAGATCTCATCAATTCATATTTCTAATAAAAAATTTAGTTTTAATATATTTTTGGTAAGAAATTGGCTAAATATCTTCATGGAACATGATCTTTAAAATAAAATCTCTCATTTTGACCCATCCAGTGTATTTTTGGCTATTGCTACGATTCGTACTGCTTATGACTTAAGACTGATTTTGTGGTCCAGGGTCACATATATTTATTGTATATATTACTAGATTTTATTAAATAAATACTGTGCATATGTTGAGAATCACATATCAGCATCTAATTTGCAATTGGGACTATTAATGATTAGAAAATTGAAATTGATTAGGAAATTGAAACTCATGCATGATAATAATAACACAGTTTTATTATGTTTTATATATAATTATTATCATTAGGAGCAAAGGGAAGAAAGTGTATAGACATCTATTGTATGCATCAGTGTTCGTCTTCTTCTGGTTGAGTATAGGGCAGCTCATTAAATCGTTTGATAAAACGTTATGAAATCGGGCAAACAGAAAACAGGACAGCCTCAAATTTGGATACTCTATTTCAAAGCTGATAGCGCTACCAACCAACTGTCCAAAGTTGGAATCACGTTTATACTAATGACTTTTGAATAATAAGGAGTAAACATTTTTTCCCCTGTAAATCATTCTGAATTTTCTTGAGAACCAAATTTTTCCAAACTTCTACCAGACCTTTTCTTTGAATTTCCTATAAAGCAAATCATATCATTTTTAGACCGTGCCCAAACAAAAGTATGGAATTACAGTTAATTAGTCAAACCACTCTCAAATAATGTGAATGAATGACTAAAGAGAATGCCCAAATGGAGGTGAGATTATATTGCTGCAATGCTTTGGCATGTTCAAACCAGATGCTGTGAAAACCATAACCTGAGAGAACCTGCAGTCTCAACACAGTACCACCTAGTGGTCAAGATATATGAAAAATGGCTTTTTTGCATATAACTTGTGAATGGTCTTTTCCAAAAACACGAGACAGTATTTTTTTTTCAACAATTTAGCTTAAAATCATTAACAGATTACTAATTAACTACGTCAGTTGGCCTGATGTTCCCTGCCATAAAGTACTTATGGTTATAGTTTCTCATTTTTGCCTATGTTGTGCTTGGCCCTTTAATTGCTGCTTGCAACTGTTTAGTTCTCACTTTTTTTCAATCATGCTATTGCGCTGAATATATCTGGTTGCAGCAGCATCATAGGGCTGCTAACACATTCATTTCATGCAATTAATTACGGGGAAAAAACACATTAAAATGACTGATGCATATAACCCAACATATCAACCATTGCATATCAGACTGCTCATTCAGGTAACTTAAACTAGCTTTACTTTCATGTCCCTCTTATCACACCACAGACTCACACTCTCAATGAATACAAATGCAACTGGTACCATCTTGCATCTCAACAATCAACTGTATTATGTTACGCATTTATACACGTCTGGTATCCCCTCACCTCTTGTTACTCCCCGATGATGCCATTATAGCAGAATCTTTCCCATTTCCACTGGAACTCCCAACAGACTCATTTCCATGCGATTCATTACTGTGGGACTCGTTACTATGAGATTCTGTGCCACTTCCGCCCATCTCCATGTCCTCGTGCATCTGTGTTTGAGGCCTCGGAGAAGTGGGTGGGTCGTGACTGCTGTCACTCCCCTCAGAGGCCCCGCCCATGTGGTGCAGGTGAGACATAGAGCCACACGGGGACTCAGACTCGCCCCTGTACAGGTATGGCTTTGGCTGGGTCTCACCTGACATGGACAAGGTCAAGCTTTACATTTCAGGTCAAAGGACTCCTGACCTGATTGCATGTTGTAGCTGTGAAAACAAAAAGTAAGATGAGGTAAACGCATTAATCTCCCCGCCAAAATAAATTATATTTATTGAGTCAATGGCAGGGTGGTTGTCCGGATCTATGAATTTGTTAAAAAGTACTTTAAAATGCAATTCATGCAAACAGTGACTAAAATATGCATGCAACTAGTATTAGTATAGTGCTGCTTTAAGCTTATCCCAAAAGTTTTTATACAAGAGACAAAGACATTGAGAAAGATGCAACAAAATGTATTATTTTTTATTATTATTTTAAGATATTTGTTATAATTACATAATGAGACCATTTTCAAATTATGAAATGTTTTAAAAAATATATTTATATATTTTTTTTTAACAATAGTTGTTTGAAGGAGTTTTTCAGGATTTATTTAGACCATTTCTAAGTTTCTAAAATTATTATTTTTTTTCTTTTTAATCAAAAGCAACAGTTTCTCAGCCTCCGCTAGTTACCTAATACTATGAGATTTTTATTATTATTATTTATTGATATGTAGAAACAACAGATTGCTGGTCAAGCATCCATATGTTATACAACAACTAAAAAGTCACATGGGAAATGCATTTGGATGCACACACCCGACTCATACAGACTAATATTTCAGATAGTTGCTTAAAATTATCCAGCTTCACCAACTAAATAACAAAATAGCTTTTTTCAGGGCAGTCACTACAAATTTCTTTCAACCAAATCAATTACTCTAAACAAACATGTAACATAATATCAAAGTCTTAGGTGTTCTGCTCAAAACAATAAAACATAATACATAACACATACAAAACTCCAATGGATGTAGTTCCGGTCAATCAAAACCTATAGGGCTATACTTTATCTATACGTTTTGCCGTAGGAATGACGTTGTGTAAAAACATGACTTTCAGAGAGCTTGTAATTTATATGTACCGAGGGATTAACTAACATTAAAATTATTAATATGAGTCCACTTTGCTATAAAGGCGTTAAATACCAGTCGAGGACACATTCCACTCTTGTAAATACTGATTTATGTATTAAAATAGTTGTTTTATTGTCAGCCCAAACCCCCACCCAGTCCGCCTCTCTACGATCACACACGTTGACCTGCAATGCACTGCACGGTACACTGACACAGTTATGTAAAAAGTCGTGCTACCACCGACATAATTCGTTTTACGATCTTCTTAACTAACCTAAAGGTTGTAATAAGGGAAATACGCACATAACATTGCATTTATAATGTATTACAGCCATTACAACTCTAAAAATACAGATTTACTATACAAAATAGAACCTAAGAACATTTCCGCGCATGCGCAGTATGCGACAGGTTATGCAACATATTTTTTTAAAATTTAAATCAACAGAGAAAATGTAAATAAATCTAGTGTCACAAACCAGTAAAAGGACGCTTGATTCCCGACCTAGGTCTTTGGTGATGATAGCGTTGTCCCGGCTTACTTTTATCACAGATAAATCCTGGTATACTGTACAATACTCCACCGGTCCCTGTTACAGCGAAAAGCAGTTGCCCACCGCCCTGACCTCAATTTAGGCTCCTCCCCTTCTTCTTTGCTATTGGCTGCAGCACTAGGGTTCCCATGGAAATCACTACCTAGTGACGTCAACCTGCGCTCATTGGTGGATAACTCCGCCAGTCTCTTTATGTAAATCGTGAATGCGCCGCACGTGGAATCCCATGCTGATGCCATAATCTCAGAAAGTGGAGTAACCGTATAAACTTAGATATGACGGTAACGTTATATAAAGACAAAATAGAATTGCTTGTTATCGAAGTACACTCCGTTACGTGCTTCATTGTTTACAGGGATAACACCTGAACAGCGGATCTACACTGCAGTTTTCCTGTGTACATTTCTGGCACCCCCCCTTCTACTTCCCATTGGATGAAGCGCAAGGGTTCCCATGGAAAACACTACCTAGGTGACGTCACTCTGCGCTCATTGGTGGATGACTCCGCCAGTCTGTTTATGTAAATCGTGAATGTGCCGCACGTGGAATCCCATGCTGATGCCATAAGCTCGGAGAGTACCCGTATAAAGTTCGAAATGAGGGTAACGTTATATAAAGACAAAATAGAATTGCTTGTTATCGAAGTACACCCCGTTGCGTGCTTAACACCGAAAAGCGGATCTACACTGCAGTTGTCCTGTCTACGTTTGTTTATTCGCGTTCTTTATTAGACATAAGGTTTTGATTAACCACAGGTTTAAATTCACTATTGTAACAGCACAGGCCTCGCATCCGCTGATTCACGCATACACAAGGATTGCTGTGTGAAATGCATTGTGCATGTATGTTACAGACTGAGGTGTAAAGTCCAGGGGTCAGAAAGTAAAAGTCCTGCCTGCCATATGTTTATTGGAGTAGGATCCAAGTCATACCCACTGAAGTCACACACGAGTCTTAAGTACTGTGTCCATTTTAGGACGTCCTCAGACCATAAAATGAAAATGCGTCATGTCTCAGACTGAAAGGTCTTTGTCAATGGACCAAACGGCACACTGAAAGGCTTCAGGTCTCGGAAAAAACGACCCTCGGTGTCAGGTCTCGTACAATCAGTTATAAGGCGAAATGGACTAACAGCACCAGACAACAAGTAATCAGCAGAAACGGACTCGGGTTAAAAGGCATCAAAAAAAGTCATCAGGCCACTCCTTGGACAAACCTCAGCGAGTCTCTGGTAGTGCCGCGCACGCACACACCTCTCTCTGCGTCTGTTCTGTTCAGCAAGAGGCCGAGCGGAGCAGGGCTTTCAGTTAAAATAGATATCATGTTGCTTCTAACTCTATTTACATGCAAATATAGCCAAAATCACAGCCTAGCCACTGTCTGGAAGAGAATAGGCATCTTGATCTGTCCAGTAGTCTTCACATTTTCTGCTGTCACTATACCTTCATCCCATGGCTCCAATACCATCTCAATATATCTAGAAAAGGATGGGACAACCACCCTCTTTTATCAGAGGGCAACCTCTCTCCAAATCAGCTGGGGCAACAGTACCACTCTGAAGAGATGAGATTTGGTTTTTGGTTTATTTATTTATTTTATCTATTCTTGTTTTTGTTTGTTTGTTTTTTGCTCATTTATCATTTCTTAGATTCTACAGATTCCACAAATAGACTGGGAAAGCAGCGGTCTTATCCCCAGTGACACAAGTTCTGCCATCCAGGTTCCTGAAATTGAATGTTCACTGAGTTCAGAGGAACTAAAGGCTGCTGTGGACTCAGTAAAGCCATCAGAAAATTTTGGGGTAGATGTTTACATTGCTACACTGCAGTACATGCATAGCATTGGCTACATGTTAGATGTAATTGAGATAAAACAACAAGGAAAAACACAAGCAAGTCTGAAACAAAAATAAGTCTGTCTTGGTATTTTATTTTTCTTGAACTGTATCAGACAATAAATGTATTCATTTTAATCAGTCTTTTGTCTTATTGCATCAGAAGCTGCCTCAAAAAATCTCTCGAAAGTTGAAACGTTGAACTTAAATGACAGAACAATTAAAAGTACCACTTTAACACAATAAAAAACCCGTTTGAGTCGTTTAATATTACATATCTAAAACAGTTCCTTTGAACAATTTCAACATTTTAAGTAAAACAGAAACATACCTTAATGCCTGAAATAACCATTTAAGATTTGCAACTGAAAGTAGTTTGTGTAATTTTATACAAGGCCAAAACCAATGTCACTAGTGGCAAAACGCCTTTCCAGGTCTTTTTTGAATTGGTCATAGGTTGTGTTATGAGCAGGAAGACAGAGAACGCAAAAACAGGTAGAGGATGTTGGGCAGCGGTGCCCAACCCTGCTCCTGGACGACTGTCCTGCAAAGTTTAGCTCCAACTCTAATCGAACACACCTGAAGCAATTAAGTTTTTTAGGATTGCTTGAAAAATAAAGGCACGTGTGTTTGATTAGAGTTGGAGCTAAACTTTGCAGGACAGTTGATGGCCAGGAGCAGGGTTGGGCACCCCTGATGAAGGGTGTTCTGCCTGTACCACCTTCATGGGCAACTGTGACACATAAGACTGGAGTAATGATGCTTTGTATCACAGGAATAAATTACATTTCTAAATATATTCACTAGGGGTGGGCATAGATTACATTTTTTTAATCTAGATTAAAATGGCTCTGAGATCTGCCAAAGACATTCAGAATGTGTGTGCTACCTATTATATTTGAGATATCTGTGTGTCAGTACTGCCATCTTATTATTTATCAACAC
>JAUMHG010000059.1:2919128-2947534 GCA_032359395.1 Enteromius anoplus | reverse complement strand
AATAGGAGAATATCACATTCTCATTCAGGATTACTGCACATGGCTACATTTTAAATCACATTTATTTTGTGCAAAATGTACTTTTTTTAATCATTAAATAAACAGGCTACTCTTTTAAAACTATGACTTATTTTAAAAAGTGCTCTTTGAGTATACAAAAGCTTACAGAAATAGTCTTGAATTTTAAAAGTTGAATTTTTCATTATTGCCGCTTGATTATTACCGATGAGATCATTGACAGTGTCAGCTTTAACAGGCTGCATTCAGGTAATGCACGGATCTCTTTCCATTTATCAGATGTTTGCTCTGCTGTGAGAACATAACATCAACATTCTATGTTAGTGCAGCAGCTTGAGCTGATATTTGAAAATCTTTCTGAATTTGATCGAGCTCCGCTACAAGCTCTTCACGACTCTACAATTTGGTGAGTTTCAGTTGTTTGTTGAGTTTGTGCATTTCCATTAGCATGGAGCAGCGTCGCATGAGAAGAACCAGGTCTCTTCCCACACATCTGAGGGGATTCGTAATGGAGAGCACCTCTTCAATTCAAGACCCAGGTGAGCTTTCAAAGCTGGCAGCTGCAGTCAGGGTGGACCACTCTTACAGCCGCATCTCTGCGAAAGCTCGAAGACCCAAAGGTCTGGAAAAGCGCTACCTAAAGAATGCTGCTGTCCTTCCTGACATCCGTCCAGCAGTATCAGCCTCTTCAGTGACACCTCTGTGTCAGCAGGAAGAGTCTGTCTCCATTCATGGCTGCAGCGTCCAGGCCTACCAGGACATTTACCACTCTGTGGCTAAGCCTGCGATGAAGACATGCTGTGGTGTACGCTTAGATACGTGGTTGGCAGGATGTTTCGAGTGTTCTCTGTGCATTCACATGGTTTTTTCCAGGTTTTCTGTGCAGTGTTAGGTTGTTTTATGGTTGCTGGCCTGCTCCGAGTGTATTTTAAGCTTTGCTACGTGGTTGTTAGTTATGAGCGGTTGGTTTTAATACTTGGGTTAGGGTAGGTTAGGGTCCCTCACACGGTTTGCAGCTTGACAGGCTGTGAGGGCTTGTGTGCATCAGTGATGCTGAGAGCTACGTCACTGGTCTCCCATAGTGGCCAGGTCTTAGCTGAGATGCCGGACGAAGACAAACCACCTGAATATGGACAGCAGATGATGGGTCTGATGTTCTTGGCAGAAGAACATAGTCTTGTGTAAAATAAGAAAGAGATAGAGAATTAGAGTGTGCAGGTGGCCAGAATTCTACATCAGACACATGGCAATACAAGCAAACAACATGATGAATCATGTCTACTGAGATCAAATATGTGTAAGAGACACTGAAAATGTTGAAATCAGTGTTATTAAGTAAAGTAAGTTTTGGGGGGGCTTAAATACGACTCAATAAAAGCATCTTTGCTTAAGAACTATTTCAAATATGAAAAGAGGCCTTGTTCATGAACCACAAGCAGAATTAATTTGTTCGCAGGTCTTTTGTACTTAAGGGGCCTCAACAAATTATAAAAATAAAATTAGGAAAATAAGACAAATTGCTATTTTAAAAAACTTCATTTTTATTTAATAACCAGGTTTTCAGGGGCCTTGCAAAATTGGGAATTTTAAAATTGTTCCTAATTTATCTAAATGTATCTCTAATTTGTAAAATATTGGGTAAAAATCACTCTTATTGTAAAGAGTATTTTTATTTTATGTTTATTATTATTTTAAATTCAGTAAAACCTGAGCATTCAAGTAAGAGTGCACACCACTGGAAAACCCGTCCGTGTTTCGTCTCACAGTAGCCAAGTTTCCATCCAAATTTTACGCCGTTTTTATCGACAAAGAGAATTTCGTGGGGGGGGAAATTTGCAAAATTTGTGGTCTTCAGTCTGTTTCCATCCAACTGGCCTTTTACCGATAAAATGGTGTGCGTGATGATGTCATCCTTGAAAAAACGAACTGTAGCATGAGGATTCACATCACACCACGCGCAGAGCTTGAGCGAACAGAGAAAAACATAAGCTATAAAAGAAAAAAAGGCTCATATGCCAAATTTATATATTTTTGTAAATAAATAATAAATTAACAAAAGGAAAGAAAAAAACCCTGCAACAAGTAGCAGCCTATATGCTGAATTTCAGTTCATTCTTGTGATGCGCTCTTGAAAGCAGCATCCAATTATTTACAGAAGCACAACCGTTTTTATTGTGAATGTACACAAATAAAATAAATATTTTTGGTCTTATTTTGAACGAGTATAGTAAACTGTTTCCACTTTTATAAGAGGAAAAAATCACTTGTTCTTGCCGGCAATTTTAGAAGCAATAATATGAATATGATTCAATGCGCTTTTGAAGTAGGCTAAGGTGATTTGATACGAGCAACACCACGAACACAGACGCTGCCGATAGGCTAATTCTGTCATGTGACACCATATTTGTTTGCGTTAAAGCCCTTTTTGTCGATTTTTTGCGACATTTGAAGTAACGTATCAATATAGAGTTTATTCGCTAAAGTTAAACGGAAAAATCATTCCCACTTCATTGGCTGGCTGCAACCAATTAAACAACATTCCTGTGCTTTTACTGATATAGGAAAAAAAACAGTAAAACTAATGATATTTTATAAAAATATTAGCTGATACATATGCATACAAATGTTTGCATTGTAGCTGGCGTTGCTCATTGGTGAGGCATCGACCAATAAAATGACTTCATTCCGACTCTCTCAAGTTTGCATTTACAAGTGCATGAGTGAGTATTGCTGCAGAAATATTGCAAAAGGAGTAGCAAAAGTCAAAGCGCTGGGATTTGAGGTTGCCAGATCTGAGAGGTTGTGAGTGCCGACTTGTGGTTGTACAGCGAAACTGAAGTAAAGCTGTACTTTACCTCACAGTTCCTTTACAAACCCTAGTTTGGGAAACCTTGATGCAATATAATGTTTTATACACTTTATCTTCTAAATAGTACATATTTTATCAAGTCAAAATCTAAAAGCAATCCAAAAGCTATATTATAATAGTACATAAAATGCTACACATTTGATCATGTTAATCAGGAATTAGTAACGGATTACAATTTGTTAGTAATCTACCCAGCTCTGTAGTTAACCTGCTTCAACACACATACCTTTAGTTTTCAGGTAATCCTGAAGACCTTGATAAACTGGTTAAGTTGAATTTGTTCTCCATGTAAGGATTGTAGGTATGTGTCCCAGTGATTCGTATTTCCAGTCCAGGGCAGCCAACAGTCTTCAGGTTTTCTATTGTTTTGCGACAAATCGCCCCATATACCCTCATTCACTCCATTATAGGCCTGCTAGAGAGCGAATGAAAAACTTTAGGCTGTAATATATATCATCTCATAAACACTCAACAAAGAAGAGTTTGTGTGTTATAAATAATCACACTCTTAAAAGTTATAATCACAAATACATTAATATATTATAATGTATTATATTAGTTTTTATGATTATTAATGGGACGTTATAACACAATATACGTTTTTTTTGTCATTCTCAAAACATGTATCTCCTATAGTTGATTCAGCTGTGGGATCAGGGCACCACCAATGCAGAGCTTGCTCAGGAATGGCTGCAGGCAGGTGTGATGGCATCTGCATGAACAGTTTTGGAGGATGACCTGGTGTCAAGAAGCAGCAAAGAAGCCTCTTTTCTCCAGTCCCGTCGTCCCAAAAGTAAAGCACCTTGAAAGGGAGTGGGCCAACTCAAAATGTTACCTATAGACACATAGCCAGGAATAAAGAATGGTCCTAAAAACGTTCCTCCTAGAACAACTTCTCCCAGTAATCCAAGAACAGTTTGGTGACGAACAATGCCTTTTCCAGCATGAAAGCGCACCTTGCCATAAGGGAAAACCGATAACTAAATGGCTCAGGGAACCAAAAAAAAATTGGTTACATGGACAGGAACTCCCTAGATGGTCAATCCTCAAGAGGCGGGTGGACAAACAAAAACCTACAAATTATGTCAAACTCCAAACATCGATTATGCAAGAATAGGATGTCATTAGTCAGGATGTGACCCAGAAATTGATTGACAGCATTCCAGGGCCAATTGCAGATGCCTCGAAAAATAAGGATCGACACTTTGCATAAGCCTTTGACACTTATGAAATAGGTCTACATATAAGCGTAATGTGTGGAAATTAATATTTGTGTCATTCTCAAAACCATATACATAAAAATAACCCTTAACTACAGCGATTTCATCCAAATGTCTTTTATTTTGGACCAAACTCTACAACGGTTTTGAACTTCTGTCAATAATTTATTTATTTTTCCTAAATCAAATTGTAATTATAAAGGAGAGTAACTTTAATAGTATTTCTATAAAATGGGCAAGACAGAGCAAAGCCTGAATTAAAAGTCATCAGTGTAACATACAGCAGCATGAGCACACACACACACACACACACACACACACACTCAAAATAGGTTTACAGTTGCACTTTTACATTTGCATATTGCACCAAGGCATCGAGACATCTTCTAAATATAGCATAAGGAGTAGGGCCAATAGACATTCGAGTATAACCTGTTGTACGGTAAAATGTAATTTAATTTTATAGGCACAAAATCTTACTCTCTCATATACCATAACAGCGCAGGAAATGAACGCATAATTCTCTGGAATGTTGGTCCTAGAATCTTTGCATTGCTCTTAATAATCTTCTATCACAGTACAAACTTTCTTCCCATTCACACATATAGATATTCAGTGTAAAAATAACATGCTCAGTGCATCCCTAGTCACACAGCAGCACTAGAAACAGCATGTTACGTGTAGTAAAAAAAAGAAGGACTCTGTGCTTTACAATACAGTTATTAATCAGTAATTACTACAGCTTGAGCTGTCCGCAGACAGTAGCTGTCGTGACAGTTAGACCTCCCCTTTTTGGTCCTTTGAGTCTTTCGTACAGATATTCGGAGTAAACAGGCGGTCGAAATTGTGAGTTTTGATATGCAGGCACATAGCTAGCCCATCTAAATTTGTGAATTACTCTTAAAATAACAGGCATTAAAAATAAGCCATTTTCACCGCCTAAACCACAGGTTTGGCTACAATGCTGCGCTAACATATAGATGCAGGATTTTCTTTACGGCTAGCACCAAAGAACAAACTACATGAGCTTTTCTCAACACAGAGGAAAGGAGGGTCCTTCATCTACACAGCGTTTGTTCAAAGTGATCCTCGTTGAATATCCATCCCATAATTTTAAATTATTCCAGCCATCTCTGCTATATATATATATAAAGTAGTACTGTGGTATATAGGAACAGTGCTTTACTATTACAACATTTAAACGCATCAAATATTTATACCTACAACATGATTCCAGTGTTTTTAAGACTATTCCTCATAATAAAGTAGTCTGGCACATACAGTTAAAAAGTTTCTTGTGCAGTGAGGCACACGTTTGTGAGCTTTTGGTTGGATAAGATGCACTTTCTCTGAGCTTGTGCTTTGATTCGTCCGTGTTCAAAAGTCCCAACATATCAACATCTTCTTTGTGGATGGCCGAAACACGGCATTGTTGTGCCGTGTTTCAGGGACTCCCATTTCTCTCCAGAAGGATGTGCTGGAGATTCTTATTGTTTGACTTTTCCGTGTTGAAACTTTCTCTTATATTCAGAATGTCAGGTCAGGGTTTTCTGCGCTTCCCCTGTGGTCAGAGGCAGTTGATGTTTTTCGTTTATTCCTGCAGACTCCAGACCTTCAGATCCAAGCGATCTGGCCATCAATTTCATAAGATCATAAATAAGTTATAAGCGATCACAGTTTTGCTGCACTTTATAGTGCTTTATGGTAAACCCTGACTTCAGTTTGGAGCCTGATGTTGCGTTTCCCTCGGTTTATGAAGGGTGAGCCACAATGTGGGCCATCCAATTGACTTTGGTGGTCCAACTCTCTCGCAGAGCTTCATCAAACTTCTGCCGGAACTGTTTGAGGGCCTCCTCATCAGTTTTACCTAACGCCAGAGAGTCCTGGTAGACATAAATATACAGCTGGAGTCATTGTGTATGCAATTATTGTATAGAGGATGATATAGATGTCTGTCTATACAAAGACATATGATAATAATAAAGTCTTTAAAAGGTGGAAGTGAGAAAAAATGAGAAGAGATGCAAATTGGAGGATAAAAAAAAAGGTTTCAGAATGTCTGATCTGTGATGATGAAAAAGGGTATAATTTTACTGAATTAATAATGCTTTTGATGGGTTTTAAAAGTGGTCTTTGTTGTATGGTCCAGCCTTTAATTGTTTCTTTGATTTTTAATTCTGATTTGCAAGTAAACGTAATAATAAACTATAGCAAATAGTATTGCTCTTTACCCAGTGATGCTACAAATATGCAATACCTGAAGATTAGTAAGTAGTGATTTATTGGTAATTAAGTAAAATGTATTTTTAATTTTTTTATTTTTGAATAATATACAAATATATTGTTTGGAAATAACCAAAAAGTACC
This sequence comes from Enteromius anoplus, assembly GCA_032359395.1. Taxonomy (NCBI): domain Eukaryota; kingdom Metazoa; phylum Chordata; class Actinopteri; order Cypriniformes; family Cyprinidae; genus Enteromius; species Enteromius anoplus. Next base: position 2,941,060 of record JAUMHG010000059.1, on the reverse strand, counting down.
AATATTTCTTTAAAGTTGACCATCAATACACAGTTTGTGTACAGTATAGGCTATTCTCTTTTTTGCATATTAAACATTAGCTGATAATCTACTCAACCTCAGGCCAGATCCAGCTGTTGTGGTTTGCTAAGGAAAGATTTCCAGGGAACCGGTTAAATTCCTGTTCCTCATACAAATCAATGATTATGACTTGTACATAAATGTTTCGATTATTTTTATGGTGCTTACTTTTTATTTACCGTTTCACGGAACAGAACAAGCTGTGCATTATGAATGAAGAAACATCACATGGGTTCACTCGATCTGAGATTGAACTAAGTTCTCGTGTTCATGTTGCACGTCTTTACCTTTAAATACTGGATATCTTTGACGGAAGTAAGCTCTGGCAGTCCCGCTGTGAGCATCAGAGCAAAGAGTGTGATGAACAGATTTCCATTCTTTCTTAGAATCAGATACGCCTCCTCACAGTATTGCCTAAAACTACAAACATATACAAAGCACTGTTAAATTAGCATCCGGTCTCATTAGAAATTATGAAAAAGTATAATCATGTACCAATTGTGCATTAAGAAGTTGGTTCACCCCAAAATGAAAATTCTGTCATTAATTACTCAACCTCATGCTCTTGCAAGACCTTCATCTTCAGAACACAAATTAAGATATATCTGATGATATCAGAGAGACATCTGGCCCTCCATAGAGAGCAACATGACTGAAATGATCCCAGATCCAGAAATGTAGTAAAAACAACAGTTAAACAGTCCATGTGACATCAGTGGATCAACTTCACTTTTGCAACGCTACGAGAATCCTTTTTTTGCAGAAAGAATACAAAAATAACAATTTACATATGAAATGATTTTAGACTCAAAATGATTAATAGATGCATAGATGTAGGTCAAGCAGATACCACTAGGTGGTATTCAGAAGAAGTGTGGAGAACAACGTCTCCAAGACAATTCGAGAAAGCTGCTTGCAAAGCTACAGTACTGTTAAATGTTTTAGGCAGTCAAAAATAAAGTCATAAATGGATATTCTTTATCCATAAACTTCAATTAATTATATTAAAATCAACATTTGGTGTGAGCATCTTTTTCGTTTTAAGCAGCTTTTGCCTTGACGACTTCTTGCCCCCCGTTTGCGTGTGTTTCGTCGATGCTAAAAACTGTGGAAAAGGAGTCTCAAATTCCAAATGAACCGAACAGCATTAACTCGAACAAAAAAAAAAAAATCAATAAATGCACGCGCAGATTCCCTTTCACACGACATTTTAATAGAAAATAGAACATTTATACTCACGAAATGACTTTGAACCCAGCACACTAATGTAATTCATAATTCTGCAGACACCAGTGTAGAAACGCACATTGCAAATCTTTCCAAATCATCCACACGTCAATGGATGGCAGTGATTCTTGTGTGTAGGTCGTTGTGTGTTAGTCTCAGAATCCAAATGAACCGAACAAGATCGACTCGAACAAAACGTCAACAAATGAATGCGCGTCACCCGATTCATAAATGCACAGATTCCTATATGCACGCGCAATCTATGATATATTAATGTAGAACAGATCAGTTTTATTCGCAAACATGTCTTTATTTGTACAAATCACTGTACAAGCATTTAATCCTGATAATGCACATACTCAAATTGAAAGGTATGTGTGTGTTTGTAATAAAAAGCATGCATTCAATTTATATAGCGCATGGATAATTGTGCGTGCATCTATTAATCATTTTGAGTCTAAAATCATTCCATATTTACTCAACCGTTGTTTTCCTATGACTTACGTCTTCTGCCCTTTTATAGAGTATCACGACCCATGCGTACGCTTTCCTCTAGGCGTAAACAGTCGCAGATTATGTTCATGTGTGTGCCTTCCCCCGGATGTAAACAACGCTGATTATGTCAAATAGGTTAAAGCTTTCGTATGCGTTGCGTTGTGCTACTCTCTAAAATTTTAAGGTATTTTAGAGTAATGATGTTATTTAGTTTTCTTTGCGCAAAAAACAATCATTTCAGTTGTGTTGCTGTCTATGGAGGGTCGAATGACTCGCTGATCTCATCAAGAATATCTTCATTTGTGTTCTGAAGATGATTGAAGGTCTTCTGAGTTTAGAATGATATGGGGGTGAGTAATTAATGACGAATTAACCCTTTAAGAGCAAGCTAATATGAAACACACAGTCAAGTCAGTTTTTCACTAACTTTCCAAATTTCTCAGTGTTGCTAGTTTTTCCCTGTTGAATCACGTGGATGAAGTCATGTGTAAGGATGAAAGGAACACGTTCACGCTTGATGCCGAACTTGGACTTAAAATTTCCTAGGATATGGCCGAAGTCTATGTGGAAGAGCTGAATTACACACACACACACAACGGAAGACCATGAAAGATTCATTAAGAATAAGAGAATTATTTTAAGCAGCATGTATCTTCTGCAAACAGTAAATTCACATGGCTCATAAGTAAGTATAGAATGGTTTTCCAACTTACCTGCCCTGTACTGCGAACCATGATGTTGTCACTATGCCGATCACCAATGCCCAAGACATAGGTGGCAACACAATAACCAGCACACGACAGAGTGAACTCCTCAATGGCTTTGTCCAAAGCCTCTCTATTTCAACACATCACAAAACAGCAACTACATTTAATAAGCACATGACTACTGTCACTTCCAGTATAACACCTAATAGTGCCAAGGACTGCTGGGATGTTTTTGTTTTGCAACATTAAGCTTTACCATTCAAAATAAATTGGCTTTCGTAATACTGAAACTCACTTTTCACATTAAGAGATGGCAACCACATAACGGCTGCCAGTAAAAAGATTCAGGAGGTACATATTGAGCAAAAACGATTGCTTTCCATTACAGTTTGCATACATACTTACAAGATGATCCCAAATGAAACACAAAATTGTACGAAAGTTTAAGACAGATATAATTGATTCAAATAATCAGAAACTGTTCATGTGAGATATTGTAGTCGACTACATGTCCAACTCACCCAGAGTTCTTGTCTTTAAGCCAGTTCAGTAGAGCATCTTTATTGAAGGCGGCAGCGGCGGCCATGTTGCTGCTTGTTTTTTGGATGTTCGCAATGGTATCAGCCGATGACACAACCTCAATCAGACCAGAGTGATCTCCTGTTGCCAAGCAACCATAAGGCACAATTCTACAAGATATTTATGAAAAAAAAACCAAACATATTTTTATATAGTTTGAAGAAACGCTGCATAAAAATATCTGATTTCATGCAAAGACATCCGTAGTTTGCTTCCAAATCTGGTTTCAAAGACCCTTCTTAACCACGTGTAATATAATTCACCCAGTGCACACACGCACTTCCAAACAGAAACAGAATATACACAGATCCTTACACAGACACACACTTTACCTGAGGTCCAGATTAGCCTCCTTCCACAGCAGATCCATCAACCTCAAGATCTGTAAAGTCAACATGTCCTGCCGCAGGTCTGAAAAAAAGTCAGATATTAAAAATGTTATTTAATCTAATCTTGTGACAGGGCTTTGGCTTTGCCACCTGTCTCTCACCATCTCCATTTTTAAAGATGATGCCCACTGTGTCTCCTGCTAACAGCTTGTTGTTGTAAACAATCCACAAAGGTTTCATTTTAGAGTCCATGTACTTACACCTCTCCACACTGACGGAGAAACAGAAAAGAGAAAAGAAATCATTTTAATCTCTTCCATGGGAAAGGGGCTCCCTGAACACTGGGCTGAATATGCCTACTATACCATGCGAAGAGAAGGGCGTGAAATGAGAAGTATGTCTAAACATACAGCATTCAGGATTAGCATTGCTATTCAACATGCACATGTTTTTCTATCCAACCTTCCATTCAATTTTAAAAACTCACCGGGTCTTTAAAACTTTTATTTTCTGCTCACATTCTGAGCCCCAATTACTTCTAACATTTCCCTCCCACCACCTGCCATAACCTGATAAGTGTAAAGGATTTTGCTTATTTACATTACTATCAACTGAAACTAAACAATTCCTCCACTAATAAACAGCGGTTCATTTATCTTCAACTGCAGTGTACTACTTTGAAAACACGATGCATTAAAACAACACACAAACACAGATCTTACTGTACTCCAGCGAGCAATGTGTTGGGGTTGAGAGGTGAATGCAGGTCAGAAAGCGTCTCGATGAATCCCGTCTGTCTAAGGCAAGTCATCATGGCCTCTTTAAGATGAGCTTGTTTTGTTTTGGTTTTTATGGTTCCCAATTTAATCAGCTCATTCACAGCCTTCAGCTTACCGAGCGCTTCAACCTTAAAATAATTACAAAACACCACATAAAAAATGAAAATAAAAATCTAATACACAATATAAAAGGTATTTATTTAGAAAAACACCTGCAGAAACCAATGATGCACACATTTAACAAATACATTCATTTACATCAAAACAATAACATGTTTCGATGCCTAAACAAACCACATTGGATGGAAATACAGATGCTTCTTCTTCTTTTTATTTTTGCATTAATCAAATACACTTCCTGTTCTTTGAAAGAAAGAACACTTTACAAACTATGACGCTGAACCAGAACAGCAGAAGAACAAGCTTATTTGCAGCAATGACCAACAATCCTTTGTATTGTTCCACATGATTGATTTTTCTTTTATGCCAAAAATAATTCCATGGAGATTTGGATTTTAAGTAAATTTCCTACCAAAAATATATCAAAACTTTATTTTGTATAAGTAGTATACATTGGTAAGAGCTTTGTTTGGACAACTTTAAATTAGATTTTCTCAGTATTTCGATTTTTAAACCCTCAGATTCCAGATCGTCAATTAGTTTTATCTCGGCCACATATTGTCCTACATCACCCTAACAAACCATACGTCAATAGAAAGCTTAGTTTTTGGGGATTTCAGATGATGTATAAATCTCAATTTCAATTAAATGTCCCTTTCGACTGGTTTTGTGGTCCAAGGTCATAAATGTTTAATAATATTTACATGCTTGAAAGATGAGGAGACCTATAGATGTTTTTTTATCCAAAACAATTTACAGAATAAAATTACAGCAACAATAAAGACTGATCCTACAAAGTCCCGTAAACGAATAAGAAAAAAAAAGTTAAGTCTCTTCCATGTAAAATCAGGTGTGTCCAATGGAGGGTGTGCTCCTGCAGGGCCAACTTACAGATTTTAGAACCAACCTTAATTAAACTCTAAGAAAGAATCACGTGTCAGAACATGCTTGCTTTACTATTTAAAAAAAAAAAAAATAGTATGTGCAGTATTGAGTAGTATGTCCTAATTTGTAGTAAATACTAATTCTAAAGCATAACTCCGATACTCCTAGCCTGGGCCCGCCCATACTTCCTTTGGCGCTACATTCTTTTCGCGAGCAAAGTCAGTCTAGCCAAGCTGCCGTTTTACAGCATTTCAGATTCCCAAAAAAGTGGGAACCAATGAGAAACGAGCTCCCCTGTCCCCGGGACGACTGATGCTGGTGTAACGCGATGACGCAGCAGTTCTGCGGCGTTCAAACATGGCGTGTACCGAGCAGCAACATTCGTTCGACTCTGCTGTTGCAGCTGTTTTGAGAAATTTTCATGACAGAAGTAATTAAAGACATTGTCCTACTGCTTTAATAAAGCTAGCTACAATCGGTTACGGTGGCTTTAGGTTTCATCACTACGCATATGTCTTTGGAATGAGTGGTCTGATTGGTTGTAGATTCGTCCAGTAGTATACAGAGGCATCTGATGGACGCAGGTTAAGCCCGCCTCGCAGAAGGCGGGTAGTAAGGCAGCTTGGCCAGACTAAAGCTCCTATGAGCTTAATAGTTGCAGAAGCCAGGCTACAATACTCCTACACTATTTCATGAGGCCGCAGTCTTGAGTGAATCAGCAGTTTCTGATGCAGTGAAAGCCTTATTATAAGATTATTATAAGGCAGTTGTGTTAGAGTAGACGGCAGAAAACTTTGCAGGAAGGCGAAAATCTGATTTTTAAGAATCCATGAAAGAAGAGGTCACTTATTATGCGATCTTCTGTGTACTTTAGACTTTATTGTGAAATGTCCAGCTGTCATTGTTGGCTGGCTTTGATTCTTATGTACTGTTCCTCTTGACTAATAAGTTTGTCAATGTCTGGCATTTGCTCTTGTTATATTTGACAACGTTCCCTTTAACGTATAACCATTGGGTGACCAGTAGCTAAAACACCAATGCACAGTGGACATTTTGATTGGGATATGAAGACTTTGTTGATGTTGCTTTGACCTCTGTGTTCTGGTAACATCTATAGTATTCTGTAGTGTAGTGTAAAGTAGCATATTATTCTATAACCCCAATAGTATTCCAATTTGACAAAGTAAATTTGAAAAAAAATGTAAATAATTTACCTGTTTTTTGAGAACTTCTAGGTGTGGGATGCAGCCTCGGCAGTATGCTTCCAAAATCAGAGCAAAATGAACCGACACAGCTGGCATGTACATTTCAGACCTGTGATGTACAACGCACGCAGTCATAAATTCTAGTTTCTGCATAAGCAGATTGAAATACCAGGCGAACTAAAGTATTTACATATTCCATATGCATACACTTGCCTGAGATACCAGAAGAGAAAGTGGCCGATCTTGCGACTGGACTGAGCGCGCTCCAGGAGGAAGCGGCTGAGAGCGCAGTCATAGTAGGGCTCATAGCGCAGCACCTGCACAAGCTGCAGTAAATACTGCAACAGCTCGTCATCGCTAACACACACAGAAACAAACATTTGCGACTTCGGCATTTCTTTTTAGGCTTCTTGACAATGTGCTCTCTGACAGCATGGACCTCTCACCTCATATCTCTAAGGCAGTTGACCGCGAATTCTCTGACGTATTGGTCAGGGTAGTTGAAATCCAGAAGTTCTAGGGCATCTCGAGGGCTTAGTTTGGGCCAAATCTGCAGCAAAGCCTGTAGCTGCAGCACAAGCGGAAAGACGCTTGAGTTTCAACGTCTGTTGGTTAATGTCAATGTGTACGGTTGCGGGTATACCTGAGCCATGTCTTCATGTTTGCTCCACTTGACAGACAGCAGCAGTTTGGGGAGAGACTGAGGAAAGTTTTCTCTGCAGTCGTAGCGAAGTGTCCATATCAGATCTTTCTCATTCTCACAAAGCTGGGAGAGAGGATCCCTCTCCATGATCTCCTTTAGCTCTATGAAAAACTTCTTACCCCCACGACCCTACGGACATTCATTTCAATATTTTAATCCAGACATTGTTGCATGAAAACGTCTTAATAAAGTTACTAGGCATAAAGACCATTGCTTAGGGAGTTCTCGAAATCAGTCAGCGCTGTTTCTAAACTCCCTCAAACCCTCGATTGCAGAGTTTTGTTCCTGGAAGGTACATGTCACAATATTCAACTAAATCCCACCCCAGGCAGGGTGATACACATGCAATAGTTTTCCTTCACAAATGTAACGATGTATGTGTGATTTTCACATTATCTTGTGGGTATTTAACATATTTCAAAAGCTCAAATGCATGCAAAGAATGAACTCTTCTAGAATTGCAATGGCACGTGAGCTCGAACGTGATAGACATGTTAATCAAGAACAAACAGATGTGTGTTGTTGCCATAGTAAACAAGGCGCCAGCTGTAAGGGACAGCCTTATACTGGAAAGAGGGGTAGGGAGCAGCAGCTCACTTGCATTTTAAGAGATACACATAAAAAATACATGTTTTTGCCTTAAGCCAAATACCTGGATTTTCATTTATTTGTACATAATCTGTGGGTTATTTTGAGCTGATACTTCACAGACACATTCTGGGGACACACAAGGACTATATTACTGGAGTCATAAATGGAGAAACCTAAGTCCCCTTGATTATTTAACATATAAGAGGTCATTGTACTAGGAAAACATCCTGTCACCCAAAAATGAACATTTTGTCATGAATTTCTCTCCCTCATTTTTTCTGGATCTGGGACCATTTCAGTCGTATTGCATTTACAGAGGATCAGATGGCTCTCTGTTATCACCAAAAATATTTTTATTTGTGTTCCGAAAATGAACGAAGGTCTTATGGATTTGGAACGACACGAGGGAGAGTAATTAATGACAGAAGTTTCATTTTTGGGTGAATTAACCCTTGAAGGCAATTTGCCTAAACAACAGCTCTACTCTTACATGTTATAGTGTGGATAAGCACCACCTCCACAGAAGATATTCAACACCTGCTTTTAATTTGACGTGAGATTTTCAAAAAGATTGAAACATAAAAGATGATGACAAAAAAACAAAACAAAAAAACAACACTTTTTTACCATTGTCATTGAATCACTGGCTCCAGCTATTTCTGCAGCTTTTTCAAGGATCTATGGGAGGAAAAAAAAAAAAACGCATATCAGAATATCTGGCAACTTGACAAGTGCTGCTTATGAATGTTTGTAGTGTCAGACCCAGATGGCACATCAGTCAGAGTCCACTGACTGTACAGAGTTGTAAAATGCGCATTTTTTTCAAGCATAGTTTTGTTTGAAAACTCTCATTCTTTTGCAAGAATAAGACTGCATCTGTTCAGCATTTTTTAGAAAGCCATCATCTATAGTTAATATTCTTTGAGCATATATGTTTGTGTATATGTGGTCAGTAGATATCCACACTTACAACATGTAAATTTATGAGCCATGCTCATATTGTGCGTATAAGCTTACCTTGTCAAAAGCAGGAAACACAACAGGTTGAGTTGAATATTCTGGAAAGCTTATATGTAGTTCTGTGGCATTCTCTGTGTATGGATTGGTCTGAATCGTCCCAATAGGGTTCAACATCTCTTCCAGCTCATCTGCAACACACAGAAAAAAAGGCATTTCCTGAGCACATTTCCTTCCTTTACAAGACATCAGTGCACAACCTTACACAAAACCAAGTATTACTCACAGATGAACTGATAACTCACACAGTCCTTTTCTAAATTGTACAGACACACGCCCTATGACCCAACTGCCCGGCGGTTTACACAACCCTGTAGTCACAATCAAACTGAGAATGTGTGTGTGTGTGTGTTCTCACCAGGAAAAGAGGACCAGCAGTGGAGGATAATGTCACCAGTCTTCAGCTGCCCTCTGTAGTCAAACACCATTGTGTTAACCCATGCTATTGGGTAGTGCTAGAGAGAAAATAGAACATTTAAAACATGTCAAACTAGTGAGGGTGGTTATTCGTCCTATTAGAAAGGATAAAAAAATAAGACTTGTAGGCTGTGGACCCCCAAATATCACCCACAACACCTAAAACAGTTGATCTGAGCACTGATGTAGAAGTGCTTAAGAATATGTGCAATGAATAAAGTTGTGTTTTGGTCTCACCACTTTCCCCGCCTTGCGGATAGTCTGGTATTTGTTCAGGTGTGTGTTCTTGGTTGACCTCTGTTTCTTCACTTTGTCCATAACAGCGTAAATGGCAAAACAGAGGCGGGCCATTCGGGGCAGGTCACAAACAGGGATGTCAAATTCCAGTGTTATGTTCCACACATGCTCAGATCGGCTGCTGCTCTCATTGCTGACCGCTGTCTTACACAAAAGCTCTGTACCATGAAAGAGCCCTGCTCGGACCTGGATCTACACATATCCGAGTAACAAAAATAAATGAGCATGGAACGCAATCTATTATGCACTACATTATATAAAGTCATTTGCAAATGCTACTTCCCATCCAGGCATCTAACAAAAATCGATATTTGACTGATATTATTGTCCCGTAATAAGTACCAACAATTCTATTACAACAGGCTAACATGCACAATGTGCTAAAGCCTGTTACACACAAAAAAAAGCTGTTTTGGAAATATTTTTTATTATAATCATGTGCCCAGCTGACATATACTGTACACAGAACTGAGGGATACTGCCTGTGGCAATTAGGCATTAGGCTAAATAGAACAGAGAATAAAGGCTAAACAATTGCTCATAAAACGTTTTGTTTAACTAACTTCACGTTCTATTTAGGCTTTTATAAATAGACATTAACAATGAGATCATACAAATCAGCCACCAACGTAAAACAGAAACGGAACATAAGGACACGCTGCACCTTTAAAGAAACGTTTTAATGTAATACTGGTTCTGGGCCACTGGGAGGCAGATAAAGGTTAGTGTAAGGTTAGTTGAGAATTCTGATTTCAGGTGTTTACCTTAGCAGTATCTTCAGCGTTCACCTTATTGCCTTTCATGAGATTAATTCTAAACAGAGAATGGACCTTCCAAACACACGTATGTAATTGCTGAGGAGACAGAAAGATAAAGGAAGAGTGTCAATTATGGCATCATTATGTAATTATTACATTACAATGGTTCACATTAGAGGATGGATACCCGACCCAAGGCCGTCGGTACCCCGTTTGTTTTGTCTGTTGACATTTCCAAAGGCCTTCCTACAGTTGCTAAATAAAAGTGGGCTTTCCACACAAAAAAGTGCATGTGTCATTAGTATGAGAAAAAACTAGATCGGGCTCGGTTACTGCTCTGTCGGACGCGGGCCGGGCTCAGACAGAAAAATGCGGCCCGATCCGCACTCCAGTTCACATTATACTCATCGTCTTTGAAGTGCCATTAATTGCAAATAAAATATTTTTTGGTTCACTAGATAAACGTGAGGATCCTCACACGGACACATGTAAAAGTCATGGCAAAAATGACTTAAAAAAAGTACCTTTTTAAATATTTTAAAGTTCTGTGAAAAAGTATATGCAATGTTATTAAGACATTAAGTGTGGCTTAAGAGTGTCTGAATCGCTATACCTCATCACACGCCAATTCAAACACATAGGCACTCGCACAAATGCACATACTGTACACATCCCCTTAGGGGTTTGGTGTTGCAGAGGTCAGCAATCTGACATCGGCAAAATAGCTCACATGATCAGTGCTAACACGCACTTGCCTGACTCACTTCCTGGAACACATTTTTAAAACTCACTGGCCCAAAACCATGTGTGAGGAAACAAACCCTACAGCGAGATGGACGCTACACATGACCACAACTTGATATATCTGTCAGACACACATACTTACAAAACAACTTATCTATACATGACAGCAAACATCAGCCAAAACGTACCAGCCATAGTTAGAAAAAAAATTGAAATAACATAATGTTTAATAAAATATGACAATAAAAAAAAAGTCCTTTTTGTATCCATTAGAGTTAGTTTTAAACTGTTTTACTACAAATAACTGGTTAATCTGGCAAACCCATGGTTCATTTGCCATGGTTTAACTGAACTAACTACAGTAAAACCATGGTTAATTTTCATAACGGACTAAAAAGTGTAATCCCCTTTACCCTATGGCACTATGAAAGCGATGCTTAATTTACTTTAATTAACTTCTGCCTTGAGTTTGGGCTGGGACTGCCTGTTTATCTGAACGGATGATAAGTATTTGGGACACCCGTTTAGAAAAACAATCACTGAGAACACCTTTAGCTGAAGTGCGGGAAACGCAGAAAGTGTCCTTACCGTAGGCGCTCTCCTCTTTGGGGGCAGCGGTAGAGGAGGGTTGGAAGTTTTCCGCGCAAGCACTGATCCAATAGTGCTGATTTCCTTCTCAAACATTGCCTTCACAACGTCACAGTGAACTAGTGTCAGATGAGGGCTCTCATTGGCCAACAAACAATCCCTAATGTACTACACACATAAAAACACATAAAATATTAATAGCAGAGTTCTCAAACAGAAAAGAAGCCATCATTTTGCCCATGAGGGCACCACGGTCCATGCGTTAAAACAACACACACAGTAACACACATATATTCCGGTTAACCTTTAGTAAGTTGTAACAGGCAAATGAATGATTTCTGACGTCTGTGTGTGTGCACAACTGTGTGGAACATTGCACTAATGACCCAGCGTCCTCAATGAACTTCTCCTGGCGATCCCTCACCTGGCTGGTTTTAAGCTCATGATGAAACTAAACTATTGTGTACACCACATTTAGTAAAGCACACTCTCTTTTGTTTGATGTCTGAACATGACTTACCAGTTCGACACATTTCACTAGCGCAATTCTTTTCATTGTTTAAAAAAAACATCCAAACGCTTCCCAAACTGTATGTAGTATGCTGTATTTTGCCATATTAACAATAATGAACCTCGGATAATATAGTTTGATATTTCAAGGCTATTTCTGGCAACGTATCTTACTTTGCAGCGATTAAGAGGGTGGTCTTCAAACAGGAACTCAAGCCTGCTACTGACACGCAGCACATAATCGCTACGGGCACCAATTTCTTCCTCTGGGCTGTGAGTGGTCTGCCATTTCTTAAGAGCTTGGTCCATCAGTTCAGATCCTGTACAATGCAATGCCACTTTCAGGCTGGCTGTGTCCTACAGAAAACACAGAAATGAGAGGATAAGAATGATAATTAAATCTCACCGCAAGGACATCTGCAGCATACTATTTACTTCAATAACACTACACACCTGTGACTGGTCGTAGTGCAATGTAATTTTGATGACGCCCTCGCTCTTGTCAATCAAATTCTCCAATGACCCAGTCTCCAGCTGCATAGAATAACAGCTCCGAAGCCACTCCCCCCATGACATCAGCTGCATACGCTGCATCTTCTCTTCACTGATTCGCTTCATTTTGGAACGAAAGTCTTTAACTTGCTGGTCTTGCAGGGCATCCAACTCATGAAGACCTGTGCCGTGTGACAAAGTTCTGTGACTTCACTCATTATTAACAACATCTGCTAAAAAAAAAAAAAAAAAAAAATTGTTGCACAAATTTAAAACGGAAACTTCTGTTGAGTCAATTGAGCAAAACTTTGTGTATCTGAAATTTCATGAAAAAAAAAAAGATGTGGCCCTTTGCATTTCACAGAAAAATAAAATACAACGGATCTGCGAAACTAATATGAGTAACTGATGCCAATTTTCAGTTTTGACTAATCTATTCTTTTAATGAGCATCTGTTTCTGGTGAATGACATCAGTGTGTTTTATTTATGAAACAGAGCTCTGGGGAAAGGTTACAAATGGCTTCCTGATAACACGCATGATGACATTTAAAGAGCATTAAAAATTCATTTGATCCTCTCCACTGAGAGAGGCAGCCCATATTATGTGCGTTTGCGTGTTTCAAAGTCAGCCAGTGGAGTATGTGAATGCATTAGCCTTGTGGGCTGAGCCTGACAATTCATCATAGCCCCATGACGATTCCTCCTTATATACACACACACACACAACAAACAATCAGCGACACTCTCAGACTAGCCTCTGCTGATTCACACGCTTCCTGATCATTGCTGGTGCCAAAAGAGTGTCATAGATTACATAAACAGACACATTAGAAGCTTCGTAAAGGTGTAAAACACTAAAGCAAAAAAACTAAGTAATGTGCATTGTAGGTATATTTCTTGTTGCTTTGTCTACTTTTGCACCGTTTTCCATATTCTACCATCTTCTTCCATCAAGTTAAAGCTGATACATGCCTCTACTGTCTAAGTAGAGGTGCACTTGATCGCACCAGCATGATGCATTTAGAAACCACCAAAAACTGGTTACCTGACTAGTTAAACAAAACAAGATAACTGTAAAATATGGCGGAAGAGCACTTTGGAGCACTTCGACCATGGCGCAGTAATATCTTCACTCCTTGGTTGGGAGAGGGGGGAGTTTTCAAGAGTGGTGATCTTACTGCGGTGAGGTTCGAAGTGCTCTTTCGCCATACATTATGGTTTTCTTTTTTTATCCGCTTAAAAATTGCCACGGTTTATTTTGTGTCACCATACTTACTCGTGTAACTAGTCATGTTACGTCTTTAAATGGGGAAAAAGTGGAAGTGTTTGGTGGTTTCGAAAAAATCATCCACGTTCGAATCCCAAGGAATGAATGGAGCTAAGCTTAACGCAAACATAGTGCCGTCACGCTAGATTTATTAAGTGCACGCACTGAGAGATATGCATCAACTCGTCGAAGTTGGGCGAAGAACAAAGCGGAACATGTAAAAACGGTGGCGTTTTCCTTTAAGTTGCAGAAAGGGTCCTTGAAAAAGCCTAAATAGTTTCATGCAGTCTGTTGAATATAAGCTGAAAAGTACAGCTCTCGTCATACGTGCGATTATGTACATATGTGTCACCTTTCCCAATGAGCACTCCGATTTTAGAGTCTAGTATGCGCTCTGCACGTCCACAGTTGCGTGTGATCAGTTTGAGGACAGGCAGGAACGGTCGCACATCGCATAGCCGTCTGGTTTCATCCTCTAGCTCTTCGTGCACGGCTGCCTGGTTCACACACTCGAACATGTGACCCTCCATCTCCCCCAGCAATGAGAAGAGAGGGTACGTCTGTGCCTCCTTCCATAACAGCTAGATAAACACAAAAGCAACATGCTGAGAGTGAATAGCAAACTGAAACTCCACCAGAAGCTCCCATTTTCTTCGAAGCACAAATGAACAAAGAACACGAACTCTCGTACCAGTTTGATGTGTTGGATGGTGCTCTCGCGAGGAACCTCCATCTGGATGTATATTCCTGTGGGCAACAGGAAGTCGACCATCACCTGGTCATCTCCATCCAGCTCTGACTCCGCCCACAAGTCCAGCTGATCTGTCTTGGCGGGAGGCATGGCAGACAGCACGCTGAAGCCAAACCATGGGAACCTGAACACAAATCTATATTTAATATGCACACAGCTCCAAAACGTAAAGGAACTAAATTAACAAAGTGTAACAGCAAGTCAATAGGAAGCTTGAGTGATTTGCTTTGGTACAAATGATAATGACAACAAGTGCACTAGAGAAGCATTCACATGGGTTCTTATGACAGCGTAAGGGAGAATGAATGCACTACACGATGCTATCGCTTCAATTCAAAACTATTACTTTTGTGTGTACATAAAGCAGTGCACACATCCCTTTTCTAAACAACTTGGGCTTATTTCCAGAGTCAGTATTTTCCCTGAAGTGAGCAACAATGAGTCATTGAAACTCATGGTGCTTATTATCTCTCTGCGCTCACCTCACTAACAAACTCCATACATCCTAATTATGACACCATCAAACAGAGACCAGACATGTGCAGAGACTCGCTGTCACACAATGTCAATCTTTGAGGACAGAGGTGGGGGATGTGCTTCGACGGCACACTTCCACACGCAGACAAGAACTGGCAAGTTAGACAAAGACATATCCACATCAGGGGACAGGATGTGGTTTTTCACTTCGTGTACACTGATTGTCACACACACAGGCAAACTATTGTTTATTTAGATATACACATACAGGAAAGAGTTAATTGCTGTGTCAATGCAGCTGTAAGTGCACTTTGTCTGCTTTTAGACAAGCCACAGTGCACCGCATCCATTATAGCTCATATCAAGAGGTTCAAATAACTATGCCGTGAAGTGCTTTAGGAAGCCCAACCTCTTCGTCCACCACAGCTCAAAAGCAGGTTCTCAGGCCTCTGACCTCTCTCTTCTAATGGCACCATTCGTTGAGAGCTACCGTGTGCTGAGGTTTTACCCTCTATGTTGGTTCTTGAGAGAACAGTGATCAGGTAATCAGAAAGCTTTCCTCCAGTGATCTCAAACAAGAGAATGTCAAGATATTTCATGTGTTTTGTAGCTTTGCGTGAAAATACATTGTGTGTGTGTGTGTGTTTTCCTCTCTCTATTCTTTCTGTATTTTGGTGGGTCTTGAAGTACACCTGTTTGAGCGGGTCCTGGAATGGAAGTTTGGAAACCCCTGATATATGGTCTCAATGAGATATGCAGTAAAGTTCAGTAGTTAAGATTATAGGGTTTGTTTAAATAAGTATTATTTAAGTAGTTCTTTATTGCATCCAACATCAACATCCATGGAAACTTTCCACTAAGGTTCTTCATAAAGGAAAAAAATCATGAATAAATTAAGTTATTTGAGAGACAGAATACAGCATTTGGGGAAACGGAAGTGACCTAACTGAATATATACTGAATATGTATGCGTCGGTGGCGTGCGGTGGTGTTTTAAAATGAGGCGGCAGTTTTGTAAAATTCAAGTCCACGTTAAACAAAGTTCACAAGTGCAAAACATTTTTTTTGCAAACAGTGCCTCTGTATTTTAGTACATTCTACTAAACATTTTGCAGGAATAATATATAGAGTGTGAATTATAATTTAAAATTCAATTTATTAAATGGATGTCACCTTGCACCTAACCGGTACTATAACTTTATTTCCTTCATTATTATTGGAAATACATGCCCTTTCCGAGGTGATTTCTGATTTGAAAAAATACAAACAGGCATTTTGGCGTATTTGGCAATACGCCAAAGTTCAACATGTACTTTACCAATATTGGAGCTGTTATTAGACAATGGTCTTGTAATGGTTTGTTGTCATACATCGGTGGGTGGAGTTGGTATAAATAACCACGGCCAACAAGGCGGCATATACTGCACTTGTAAATATGCACTCCGTATTTTATAAGTTATGCTCTGCTATACAACGTATTTTCGGGTCATTGTCATAAAAGCCCTATATCACAATCATCGTCACAAGCATGACTTTAATAAATCTTTATGTTTTCAAGCCATGTCATTTTTCATTTGGATTCATTACACAAAGAAGAGATATAACTAAGTGGGAGAGTTGTTTAATTACTTTTAATTAGTCAATAATGCCGTAACTTTCTTCATTCGGATGAGAGCTTGCATGAAAACAAGAGGCGGGATTTATTGCATGAACCAATCACATTCAGTCATTACCGATCATATTATAGTGCGATGGAGACTTTTAGACTTTTAATGTGTTTTAATGTTTTATTGTTATAAAATATTGATTGTATTTTAATCCAATTTTGTGGAGAGCAAACACTGCCTTCATTGTCTCCTCAGAGAAAACACCCCTGGTATGTATACATAGGGCTGGCTGAAAACTGTATCACGATATCAGTGTTTCATATCGGTCGATATCAATAATTATTGATATTTTTTATGACCATTTAAAATAAGGACCAGGAGAAAAATATATTACATTTCAACATTTTTTTTTTTTAACTTAACCTTCCTCTGATCATTATCCCCTCAGTTATTAGGACAGAAACATTACCAACCATGGAAAACTCAAATAATTAAAAAGTAAACAATGCCTATGCCTCCGTTATATCTTTGTAGCGTTTCGATTCTTTGTCGTAAGGCACTGATGTAGAGTCTCTCTCCACGGCGGTCTGCTGCTTGTGCGGTGCTGCAGCTACAGATGATGTTGGGTGAATAAGGCTGTTCTCCAAAGGGTGAGCGCGGCTAAGGTGGTACATCACGTTTGTGGTATTACCAGTCTTGGTGGGGACGACGTTCTCGCTTATGGTCAGACTTATAATATCCAAAAGAAACTGCCATACTGGCGAGCTGACTTTTCCTCTTTTATTTCCAATTTCCTCACTCGCTGCGGCTCTCATTTTCTGCTTTTGAAGAGGAATCCAGCAGACCAGCGCGAGACAACGACATGGTGCAACCAAACATGATACTGTTCCATGATTGGCTCTTAGCTACTACCTACGTTGCTAGGTTACCAGCGAGCAAGTGCCTTTGTTAATGCAACCAAACTAGCTTCGCAACCTCTGTTTTCTATTGATGGGAAGGTCGGATCACCATATAGACTCGGTCATTTGAATCTCGTTCAGCAAAATGAACTAATCTTTTTTCGAGCCATCTCGTTCATTTCGTAAAAAAAAAAAAAAAAGATATCCAAAAGACTTGAAACAGGTGAACTAATACCAGTAAGGTCTTTCAAGGTCGTTCAAAATGACTTGGCTGTAGTCTCAGCCCAAAGATATTTATAGTATTGACTGGACCAATTTGAAAATCTGTAACTGTATGACACAAGTAGGGCTGGGCGATTTATAATCGAACGATATGTTATGTGCATCTCGTCAGTAAAGCCGGTTCTTTGATTAGCGGTAAAACTCCACCAGCTGTTTTTAAATGCAGTGCCAGCTTATGAACAGAGCCGTAGATCACCGACAAGCAACGCGTTGAGTTTTGCGGGCGATTTAATGGCGCAGATTCCTAGTGATCTACGGCTCTGTGTATAAACTGGCATTCCTTTTGAAAACAGCTGACGGAGATTGACCGCTAATCAAAGAACCAGCTTTAGTGACGAGATGCGCTTAATATATTGTTCCATATATATCGCCCAGCCCGAGACACAAGTATAATATTTAGTCTATTCAGAGATGATCTACTGATTTTAATGGTTCTAAAACAACTACATCAATACTAAATGTTGTGTAAAGGACACAAACCTACTTTAGCACAACTTACAGTATTTACCTCTTTCATTTTCTAAAAAGGAGTCTACTTGTAAAACCTCATAGGGCACAGCATTCCAATCAAATTAAATTATTATGCAAATTAGAATTCCCCCATAGCACTAATTGGAAGGGACGTGTGGGGTCCATTTAGTAATTATTACAGCCATAATGCAATCTACTGAAGGTCTGCACACAGGTCTATTCACGTGTAGGGCGAACATAGCCTGTCTACCTTTTACATTTTATTTAAACTATTAAAAAAGGGCTTTAAAATTCTGGATATGCTAAAATTGTAGATGTGAAGACGCTCTATGATATAAACACCTTAAATTACATCTGAACTGAATCCACAGAAATATCCTCTCTGGAGTGCCAAAGACCACAAACGACACTCCAAATATTAATGCAGACAATTATGAGCTGACAGAGAGATATTTATTTTACTACACATGAAACACTGGAGCAAACAAAAAACCCCAAAGGCAAAATTAAATGTGGATCTAAACAAAGTCATATTTGCGGCCAAAGTTTTTGCTGAGGATGCCATTGGCGATATATATTTACATGTTGCGATACGTAATGCCTTTTTTCCTCGATTGTTTTGCAATCACATCTTTTGTTTTCCTCACGTATTAAACTTAAACGATGCTCATCAAAGTTTTAATGGAAAAAAAAAAAAAGTTCTCTGCAGCGCTGATGCACACAGTCTGCTAAACGCAGTTCAGCGCAAAAGAGATCAAAATGACGGAGACGTGTGAATTAAAGTGCACAAAAGCAGTCTCTATTTCGTGCACAACTTGAACAAACTTCAACAGGTAACGCTGTTTGTGTGGATACTAGAAATATCATTAATCATGGCTTATGCTGTGTTCGGTTATGAACTTCATATTCTTTGAAGCGCACTTGCCGTCCAGTTATTGCAAAAAGCTTTGCTACATTTTAATAAACAAAATATCCCCTTTAAAATGGTACCAAATTCATAATGAAATTCAAACAATAAATACGGTTTTGGTGCTCTTTCTGAACATTTGGTATCTCTGAAAAGCCCTGAATGTGCTCTGTACAGGCTTACAACTGTGTCTCAGAGAAACAAGCATTACAGAGGACAAGCAGGTCGTCAGGGGGATGTTCTCCTGTATAGTCGAGTCTCTTAAAAGGAGTATTTTTAGCAGTTAAGGAGGAAGTGCACCTTTGTCTGGATCTACCCTGGTGTGTACTGATTGCAAATCCACTTTTCAGTAGCCATGTGTGTTTTATGTCTTCCTGTGGCCAGTTGGTTGTCACTGATTCGAAACTTTGTGCTCTCTCAATGTTCTGTCTTTGACAGAAGAAATGTATAGGCTGCAGGGTTCCAGACAAAAAAAAACAAACAAACAAAAAAAAAAAAATATATATATATAGAGTTAGCAGTCCCTGGCTCCTATAAGAAAAAACCTAGATGCCACAGAATAAACATGTTAGTTGTTTTATTATTTTTTTAACCTTCATCTTTTCTTGACTTTATCAGCCTTTAATCCATCTTGTAAATGACCTCGTATAACACAGGTTTTGGGTTTTGTTTGGGTGTCCTTGTGTTGTTCATTTTTGTCATGTCTTTTATTTTGTAATCTGATTCCGTCCGTTGTGTAATGCTTGCGTTGTCCTAATGTCTCTTCGCTATTGGTTCCCTTGTTCTTTGTGTCATGCTTTGATTGGTTGTCCTTGTGTCATGTGTTCATTGGTCTGTTCTTGTCATGTGACTGTCATTGAGCTGTATGTTTTTGGCCATTGTTGAACCTTGTGCTTGTCGTATATTAATGTTGTAATCCACTGTCTGTGGTTTTAGTCTTTTCTTGCCTAGTTTAAGTCTCAAGTTATGTGTTTGCGTTTTTGGATTGCACTGTCAATAAACTGCACTTGGGTTCCTCTCACTATGCTTGCCTTCCGTGGATTGCTAGTTACAGAATACGCCACCGAACTATGAACCCAGCAGTTTTGCGTCTCCTCTGCCATCCGTGTCATCAACAGTAGGGGATTTCAATGATGTGCCTTTAAAGGACATTTTTCGTCATGTACTCAACGATGCTCTCAATTAACTCAGGCCTTGCCATACCCCACACTGGACTCTAGAAACATACATAGACTTTGCGCTTTGTTTAAGTTCCCATTTACGGTTGGGATTGTCGATGAGGAACACCACTATCCTACAACATCTGCCCGAACCACAACCCGCTCACGCCATGCCTGCTACAAAGCCAGCTCATGTCATGCCTACTGCTCCCGGACCAGCTTACATTACATCAGATAAGTCTCAATTCACTCCAGTCAAGTTTCATAATCCCAAGCCAGATTTCATGTTTACTAAGCCAGAGTTTGCTAACTCCAAGCCTACGACTCCAGGGCCTGCTCACATTACACCTGTCAAGACAGAGTCCGTTCATGTTACCCAAGTAAAAGACAGCCGCCATCCCAGAGTAACTGCACAAGATGGCCGCCACGCTTGATCACCTGGCCAAGATGGCTGCCACGCCCGAGTCCGAAGCTGTGATGGCCACCACGCCTGAGCCTCCAGCCAAGTTGGCCGCCATATAAGTTTCCCCAAAGCTATGGGACCCAAGCGAGGGCTGAGCTTGGGCCAAGACCGCCAATAATGTCTGCCAGTGTGTGGCATCCACCGCTGATGTCAGTGAAAGCTGCGGGCATCCTAGTGACATCTGTCCTGTCATCCCTCCTGGCTGCTTCGGAGGCATCTTATGTTCATGATTCTGCCCCAGGGGCCTCACCTCTCCACGAGTCCAGTCCAGGTGTCGGCTTTGGCCGTTGAACCTCTAGCGGTAGCTGCTTGTCAGGACCTCATGGCCACGGAGGCCATCCATGGATTCAAGACCCAGAGACTATCCATGAACTCACAGACACGGAGGCCCCCCCTAAACTCTGCGTTGTCATGGACACGGAGGCAGTCCATGAACTCACAGCCTTCCCTGTCACGGCCATGAAGGCCATCCATGTAACCTTGGTGTGCTTAGTCACAGCCAGGGAGGCCACCCAGGAACTGCCTGCTTTGCCGTTGTGCCATACCCTGCCCTGTCTTCGCCGCTCTGCCTTGCCCTGGCCCAGGTCCCCCACTGTCTGCCACTAATCCATGGCCCTGGTCCCCCACTGTCTGCCACTGGTCCACGGCCCAGGTCCTACATTGGTCCATTGTCTACATCTGCTCCACTGCCCAGGCCCACCATTGCTCCATAACTCTGACATCGTTCTACTGCTTGGGCCTCCCCCAGCTCTACCACCCTCTTGGACTTTGGGTTTTTTGGGTTTTGTTTGGGCATCAGGAGCCGCCCTTAGACGGGGAGATATGTAACACAGGTTTTGGGTTTTGTTTGGGTGTCGTTGTGTTGTTCATTGTTGTCACATCTTTTATTTTGTAATCTGATTTTTTCTGTAGTGTCATGCTTCCCTTGCCCTCATGTCTCTTCGCTATTGGTTCCCTTGTTCTTTGTGTCATGTTCTGATTGGTTGTCCTTGTCATTGTGTCATGTGTTCATTGGTCTGTTCTTGTCATGTGACTGTTAGGGCTGTAACGATTCACGATATGAAACTGAAATCGCGAGACTCAGATCCACGATCCTGTATCGCGGTGTGATGAGGGAGAATCGCGAGACACCACGTGACTACCT
>JAUMHG010000059.1:2898841-2909316 GCA_032359395.1 Enteromius anoplus | reverse complement strand
CGCCGTTTCTTCCTGCGGGACAATCCGCGTGAGGGGAGACGACAGGGGAGAGATCCACAATTTAATTTAGTGGTGTATGTGTCACCAAAGGCTTAGGGGTCGTTCACATGACAAGCTCTTCATTTTCAACAGAGCCGCGCAGTTTAAAATCCAAAGCAGAAATTATTTTGTAACTGACCGCGTTTTCTTGGTTGCCTAGTAACAGCAGACGCTACAGACGCGCGGAGCAGACGCGGGTTCCCTGTCCAA
Organism: Enteromius anoplus; assembly: GCA_032359395.1. NCBI lineage: Eukaryota > Metazoa > Chordata > Actinopteri > Cypriniformes > Cyprinidae > Enteromius > Enteromius anoplus. The sequence goes on along the minus strand of JAUMHG010000059.1, from coordinate 2,909,067 downwards.
TCGTTTGCGCTGCCTTGTTAAGCGTAGCACTGAAAACATTATATTTTACACAATTTATTCTTTTTTTCTTTTTCTTCTGAATCGTTCGGTTCGTATCCGTACCGAACCGAAAGCCTCGTACCGAACGGTTCGATTCGATATGACGTATCGTTACACCCCTAATATATATATCTATACACACACAGATATATATGTAACCTATTTAAGAGGTGGACTAATATTACATTTTACGATAACCGATTAATTTAACTGATAGTTTTTAAAATGGATACTAAAAAAACAGAACAAACCATAACACTCCATGTAAAATAAAACTGAACTTTATAACGAAAAACAAACAAACAAACAAACAAAGGAGGTGGAACCATATATTAAAAACTAAAATTAGACGCCTCTGTGGAACTTTCCAAGCAACTTCTTGGTTGCATATTACTACTGAAGCAATAGCCTGCAAAAAGCTTACTGTGGAGAGGAACCAATCAGGAGAAGGGTAGCATATGTTTTTCCAAAACATTTGACGTTCTTTGGAATACCATTAAGGCCTTCAACAACAATTGGCATGGATTAACAGGGATAACCTTCCAGAGAACAGGGCACCTGTCAAAAGGATCTACGCCCACCTACACTTTGCCAAAACAATGTGTAAAAAAAAAAAAGTTACATGGCCTGATGAAAATTTTTAAGCGTATGGCACAAAAACTGAATTTTTCATCAAACAAACCAAATGAAGCACGGTGGTGCAAGCGTTATGCAGTAGAGTAGCAAGATAGAAGGAATCATGGATAGTGAAAAAAAGCAGACCATTTTGGCTCAAATCATCCATCTTCTCCAAGAGAACAACCAATGTGGAACTGGGAGAACATGGAGCTCATTATCTGTCCTACTCACCCAAGTCCGCAATGCCAAGTGTGCACAAGCACCAAAGTGCCCTTAAATTTTTCCCCACTCCTGGTCCACTTGCTTACAGCGGACTCTTTGTATTCTAATCTATCAGTGCACACAAACACACACTCACCTGCTGTCTCTGCAGTCTGTTATTTCTCAGCCAGCTCCATGATGGGATGAAGAGGATGCTGCATCTGTCAGAAAGACACATACAGGATTCAGAGAATTTCTGAAGTGAAGGGAGTCAGAACAGAAGGACAATGGGTTTCCCCATATCAGCAGAGATGGCAACTCAGAACTAATAGTTCTTTGTACAGGATCCCCCCTGGACAATTTGACTACATTAATGTTTATCAAAAAAACAAAAACAAAAAACGGTGTACTAACACACTCAACACTTCGCAATTGTTAATCTTTACAATCTAATCAGTCATTTACAATACATTTTTAGACACGTAGACATAATCAAAACAATCTGCTGAACTGCAAACCAAGCATGTCAATAAGGTGATTTAAAAGCGGTATGGTTATTGGAGTCAGAAGGGTTGGCTTTGGCATTTCTTAAACGGCTGATCTACTGGGATTTTTATGCATAACAATTTCTGGGGTTCGTAGAGAATGGTAAAAAGAAAAAAGTCCAGTGCGTGGCAGTTCTGTGGGCGAAAATGCATTGTTCATCCAACAGATCTCAGGAAAAAGGCCAGACTGGTTCAAGCTGATAGAAAGGAATACCTTGTAAACACTTGTTAAAACCAGAAGAGAATCTCTGAACCCACAAACACAACACATCTACTCCTAAAGCAGATGAGCTACAGCAGCAGCAGACCATGTAGACCAATGCAAAAAAAAAATTTAAATCTCAGTAATTTTAAGAAAAATGTAGACATTTTGTCTTTTTTCGAAAAATAATCTTAATTCACATTATCATTTTATTGAGTGTGGAAGAGAGTGCAGGTTATTTACTCCCGAAACCTACAATCCTTGCCTGACCTTTGGGTTACAAGCCTGATGTCTGATCATTAGGCCACGACTGCCTCTAAAGGAATTGTTTTACATTTGCCTGAAAACCTGATTGTTCTCCGAATAATTCTTTGTTGCATTCACAAACAGTGCTTTACTAAGGATTGCATTACTAGGGTTTCCAGCATGTGCTCAATGCCATAATGTTGCGATTATAAAACTATACTATTCTTTGATGTACTTTAAGTGCTTACTTTGCTTTCTTGTTATTGTCATTCTTCGAAATACCATGCGAATACAGTGATATTTTGATACAAAAACCGCACAGTATAATTATATCTGACCCCCGCTGTACAATACCACCAGCATAGTACGTTTCGTAGCGAGTGAAGTGGATGTCAAATGCTGACCTAAAAAGGCTTGGTCTGTTTTTAGTGGTTAGTCTCTTTTGCTTTCTCTATGAAAGCACCAAAGCATTTAGATGTTTTGGCTTATTTTTTCCTAATAATATTTAGATAAATAATAATAATAATTATAATTATAATTTTATTGTGCGTGAATGGCGGTCAGCCACCACCGAAGACCCTGTATCCCGATCCAGAAACGTAGTAAAACAGTCCATGTGACATCATTTTGCCACGTTTTTGAATCTGGGATCATTTCAGGTGTATTGCTGTCTATAGAGAGTCTCATAGATTTCTGAAATAATTGAAAAATATTGTGTTTCTGAAAAAGAAACGAAGGTCTTATGCATTTGGAAAGACATGAGGATGAGTAAATAAGGACAGGATTGTATTTTTGGGTGAACTAACCCTTTAAGTAGGCACACACAACTGAGGGAACAATGCTAGCAGAACCAAACACACAAAGCACAAAGCAATGACGTATACAGACACGCACTGCAAGATGCTTCGAGCACCACTGCTTACGTAGACAAACAGACACACTTAGACAGGAGAGCATAACCATTCTTCATTCATACACACATGAACACTCACCAACCCCTGTATCCTTATCACAGAGTAAACAGAGAGAGGCACAGTAAGAGGTACATGCCTTACGGCCCTCCAACACAGAGGTATTCCTCTCCTTTTCCTCAACTATCCTGATCTACCTCCCATACCCAGACTGGAATGTTAGGAATCCAGATTCCACACAGAACTACATCCCCCTTCCCACAACACTTCTGACACACACACACACAGAGACAGAGACACAACCCTAAACCTTGTCAACCAGAAAAATCACTCTCCGTACGAACAAGTCTTCAACGAAAGCATTTATGATCGGAGCATGATGAAGCAGGAAGTAATGTATGAATATTAATGCTTCAACACTGATCACTCACACTGTGTCTGCACCGGATGCAAACCGTGTGACGCAATGCAAGTAAAGACATGAATCTAATTTTATTATGAAAGGATATATACCTCACGCTAATAACTTAGAAGCAGCCTATAGTTTGGATTTGTACCATAGTGTAATTCATAATAATTATGATCAACATGTTTTCCATTTACAGAAACTAATGATGATCTCAGAGCCGGCTACCTACAGTATGTGATAACAAGTCTCTCTAAACACTGAGAAAAGAACCACAAACAGTAGTTTTCATTCAGTAAATTTATAATCATGACGTCAAATGTGTTTTGATGAGACGGTTAACATTGGCAAAGCTAAAAAGATATGTATAATATCATGGGTGGGTGCAAGACACAACGGGTACTGTAGCGGTCACACTGCTCCTTACACTTCCTACTTCAATTAGAGTTTAATACAAATATACAACATTTTACTTTTTTTTCCCATCTATGTGGAAGCTGTAATGTATGGAAGCCTGTTTCCACCGCTGAATAAAAAAAAAGGTTATTGTGTGTGTAAGAAAACTAATATGTTCTCAGAATTCTGACTTTATATCTCACAATTCTGAGAAAATAAGTCAGAAATAGAGATAAAAAGTAGCAATAAGCTTATTATTTTTTATCTAGTGGCTTCCATAGCAATGTGGAATGAAAAAAACAACAACATTAAAGTTGATGACATTAAAAAAAAAAATCTATTTAGCTACATCTTAAATTTTCAATCTTTAAAAAAAAAACAAAAAAAAAACAACAACTTAGATTTCTTACACAAAGCTATTGCAGAACTTCTAAAAGCTTGGTATATAGAATATGAATCATATTTAATTCTTCTATGGTAAAGCTTCCTGTTTTTGAAGCAAGATAGCCCAAAGTCTTTATTCTGTTGTATTATATTTGTCCATCTGTCAGTCTGTCTGTATATATGTGTATATATATATCTATATATACACACACACAAATACATATATATATATATACTGTATATATACACAGAGAGAGAGTGGAAGAGAAACTAGATAGCCCACAGTCTTAACTCGGTTGTGTTATATTTGTCTGTCTGTGTCTATATACAGTACATACACACCCACACACACCTATGTATCTATCTATAGATAGATTTATGTGTTGGGTGTGTCATATACACTACCGTTCAAAAATGTGTGGTCAGTAAGATATTTAATGGTGTTTAAAGATGTTTCTTCCGCTCATCAAGGCTGCATTTATTAGATTAAAAATCCAGAAAAAAACTGTAATATTGTGAAATATTATTTCAATTTAAAATAACTGTGTGAATATGTTTTAAAATGTAATTTATTTCTGTGATACAAAGCATCATTACTCCGGTCTTTCAGAAATCATTCTAACATGCTGATGTTTTATTATCAGTGTTGGAAACAGTTGAGCTGCTTCAAAGTTTTTTTTTAGGATTCTTTAATCATTAAAATATTAAAAAGAGAAGCATTTATTAAAAATGGATAATAATGTTCAGATCTAGTGTTACAGTAGTTTACTGTTTCACTACTGTTTAAAAGTTTGGGATCAGTACTTTTTTATTCTTTCTTCTTTAAAAGAAATGAATTCTTTTATTAACCAAGGATCTATTAAATGAACAAAAAAGTCACAGCATAGATTTACATTTTAGAAATCTTTTATATTTGGTAAAAAAAAATGTTGTTTTTTACTCGTTATTCATCAAAGAATCCTGAAAAATAAAAATAAATAAATAAAATCACAGGTTCCAAAAAATATATTTGTCTGCGAAACTGTTTCCAACAATGATAATTCTAGTAATAAATCAACATGTTAGAATGATTTCCGAAAGACCGGAGTAATGATGCTTTGTATCACAGGAATAAATTACATTTTTAAATATATTCACACAGAAAACAGTTATTTTAAATTGAAATAATATTTCACAATATTACAGGTTTTTCTGGATTTTTAATCCGATAAATGCAGCCTTGATGAGCAGTTTAAACATCTTTAAACAATATCTTACTGACCCCACATTTTTGACCGCTAGTGTGTAATATATATATATATACATATATAGGATGGATAATAAAATATCTATCAAGCTTCTATATACATATACACACACACACACACATTTTTGAGAGGGGTTAACTTTTCATTTAACCACTAAATTTAGAGTCTATTGTGCAGCTGCCCTTTCAGTGCTGTGTCATGGTGGCAAAATTTCAATAAACACACACAAGCACAGAAAAAAGGACGTTAATCAGTTACCTACCAAGGCCTGACTGAACAAAGGTCCCGTTTTAGCCGTGGGTGGAGCACACGTTTCTCACTCTCTTCCTCTACAACTAACTGTACATGCATGTCTGAATAAAGCTGTGATAAGAGTCTACATGGGAAAGTTACGCAAGAACTGACAGACGGAAAGCAGACATGTTACAAATTTGATTCGCTCTCACACACATGAGAAAAACAGAAAGGTGAACGCAAAAGCATCTGCTACACCACTTAAGATGACTGTAGGTGGTTTCTCATTTTTCATCTAGGGCTCTCGAGAACACGAAATCTGTGTGTCTATGTGATAATGTGTCATGTCTTTTTAATCAGACGTTATTAGTAGATGGATCAAATAGGGATCAACGCAGGAACCAAATGCATTCAGCTCTTAATGCATGTACAGTAATGTGACAAGCAGGAACGAACGTGAGAAATTGCAGGGCAAAGCATTCTGGGAAGAGGTACGTATCCGAGCTTATGTCAAATGTAGGCACGCTTTCATTTTTTAAATCTAGATCAAGTTACAAAGATTAGCCGCTCAAAAGGAATTCAAAACAGACCCAAACAAAAACATTATAACATGTGTTATTGCTTCCAAAAAGATTTAAGCCTAAATATGAACACCTGTTCACAAGCTTCTCATTTATGAATCAATCATTTATTTGCTTTAACATGCTTTCCCTTCATTATTTTCTCATCTATACCTCTCGGTATGTTGCACTCCCATTTCTCGATACTGAATTCTTTAGCATGTCCCGACTCGCATGCAGAGATTTGTTGAATTCCAAGTGCGGGCACGCTTAAGAGTTCTCTTCACCACAGAACCTCTCAAGTACGCAGGTGTGCATACAGGTGTGCGAGTACGTATATGCACGGCAATCAGGCCTGCATATAGAATGCAAATCAGCCTTTATGTAAGCGCATAAAACAGAAGAGACAACCGTGCAAATGTGAGGCCACAAATGTAAGAAAGCGGGACTCAATTAAAACTGTCACTCACGCGTCCCAGCTGGGGTTCCACAGGAAATGAGTGCAGATGGCTCGTAATCACGGACTGTCCTTACACTAATTGATCAAATTACGGGCACAAACACGTAAAATGAAAGCAGAACTATGATTCTTTTCTATTAACTGCTTGTATCATTTGAGTAAAAAACCTATTTAGACACTTCCCATCTTAAAAACATTTGATCAAATGAAAATGTAATGCCTATACGTTTTATTTCATTCATTCGACAAATGGGTACATAATAGGCATTCCATAACAGCTACACAAAATATGTTCAAATCACTGCGGTCCATGTTAACAGTGATCAACAGATAAAGACACATATGAAGGCAGAATGAGTGTGCAGTCCTCCATCCTGAAACACCAGCAGCACTTTTCACAAGGCTTCAAGCCCGTTGACAGCACTCTGATGCAACTCAACAGAAACGCTTCTTTTTAGATCTATTGCATGTTGTCAAAGTTGTTCTAGCTTTAAGGGAAGTGAACCTTGCCCATTTACCGTATATAAGCCCACTTCTTGTGTCATTTGAAAACATAATTAGACAGTATGTAGACAAAAGAGAACTGATGTTTCACAACAAAACGTTTGTTACATTTCTTTTTTTTCTTTAGAATTAGCCTGTGCTATGATTAGCCGGATAGACTTTTATGATTTTTATATCTTACGGTTGAAAGAAGAATAAAAATGATTGAGGATTGGATCTAAATATTTAAAGAGTTAAGTCATTGCACATTACGTTTCCTTTATGTTTTGACAAGAGGTCATTTTCAATTTTTTCAATGTAAAAACAACAACAACAATGGAAAGCACATAAGCTGCTTGCAAAGTGCACAACTTGCCTTCCGCCTTTTCACAAGCATCGATGATAAAAAAAAGCAAAAATAAAAAAACAGTGGCAATATCTCATATTTAATACTAATTAAAATTAAGACAGAGGCCTACTAACTACTGGCAAGATTTGACAAAGGTTGCTGCATTTGACGAATGATTACAAGAAAATGTTTTTCTTTATAACAGTTCAGTTCATGCAGTATGACCTCAAACTTGCCTTAAGACAGTTAGTAGTGTTGCCGTTATTTATTATAAGCATATTTTTTGAGTTAAAGATGTAGCTGGCTCTCCCATACATTATCTCCTCTTTAAAACATACAGTCAGCCCTGGGGGTGTGCATGTGTGTGTTTGTCCCCATTTCTAAGGAAAAATGTTTTCCTGCACCGCTAAAACAAACACACTCACTGTGCTCTCACATGACTGAGAGAATCAGCCCATTCATGGCCCCTGTCACCACACTGACCTCTCTTCTGACTGTGAGCGAGTGTGTGTGGGCATCCCAAAGTGTTTGTGTCCCCTGACTGATGACATCACAGTCTGCCACCGAAGTCTCTCTGAAGCCCTTGTCACATGTAGTTGGGCCAGAGCCAGGGACCTCAACTCATAAAAATACACATCTACACACACTAACACGCTATCTGACTGATGATGCCCTTTCATGTTTTGGGACTTATGGCTAATGAGACAAATAAGTCTCAGTCCTGGATTTAACTCGAAATTCTGCTCCAAAGTGTAAGCATTCAGTGGCATTGATCATGTTTTGTTTTACTTGCATGCTTATTTCACACATTTTGTTTAAAAACACAGTCCTACATTTCCCTTGTTCGAAACCAAAAAGGAAAAAGGAAATAACATTGGCAGCACTCACTGCTGTACTACTCTGCCATAATGTCTGCCAATACAGTTCAAAACAAAACATATACAAAATTAATATCTCCTTCCAACATAGTAAACTGCTTTCAGTGTGCCACATACTAGTTACATTTAAGAATTTAGAAAGTAAAGTTTTACTGAAGTACCAATTGCTGTGTTACTTTGGAACGAGACTGACAGTTGCCATGGCTATTGTATATTCATAAAGGCATGGTCTTAATGAAATGTTTCACTCAAAATGACACTGGCATTTTATTTTTTTTACCGTTAAAGTCTACCTCTACACCTATACGATGCCGGACTGTATAAGTTCCCTGATGATGATAAAAATATATGTTACATTTGATAGTCTGTGCATATAAAAACAGTATACTTATTTATTTTTTTATTAGATTCTATTAAAAATAATTTTTTTAATATATAAAAAAAAAACACATAAGAAGTGAGAATATTTGTGTTCAGTTAAACTTCATGTTTAATTCTACTGAAATTCTAATTATAAATAATATTGTTTTAGCCACAATCACATGGGGAATGATGTGAACCTGAACTTGTCTTTATCTGCTTTGATTTGACAAAATGCTTTGTAACTGGGGGGCATCTTCAATGTTTCCTTTTTATTAACAAATTCTGAATGATCTAGAAGGATTTATTAGACCAAGCAAATGCTTTTTACTTTTATGCGCAATGCATCAGCAGGTTGGCGGTGGCTTGTGGGCGTGCCCTATGTCTGAGTGTGTACTCAGCCTTTATTACTCATGTCTGTATGGCGTTTGAGTCAGAGTTTAGACCAGTATTATGGCATCGCATCCGTCTACGACACACAGCTGATGTCGTGCCTCCCTATCTTATAAACCCACGTTATATGGATTGTCCGGTAAACTTGTGATCGAGTGTCATCCAAGCTGCCCCGCATTTGAATAAATGTCCGTAATGGATCGATACATTCCAATCTATTGTTTGATAATAAAATCGTGATTCTTAACTTTACTATTTGAAATAATACACTAAGAGATCAGTACCGAACTCCATAAAACTCTTCCATATCTACATCTGGCATTGACAGTCAAGCACCTCGGTTTGATAGGCTCCTCATAATGAATTTAGAGCATGTTACAACTCAGTCAACAACTTTTAGCATGAAACGTAAGTATTAAAAAGTCAATAACAGATAATCGAAATGAAGTACAATCCTCAAATGTGTCATTTTTGCTGTCCATGCGTACCATGCCATGTATTCAAGTTCAAATGATTAAGAAACAAAATAAGATTGAGGCTGGCAGCGCCTCAGATCAAAGAAGCCGTCGGTCAAGATCGTTACAAAATGTAGCACAATTCTACGCAGTTCAAATCAATACAAACATCGGCGAAAATGTAACATTAAACCGTGCAAAACGCTCACCTTTACAACAGATGATTCCAACTGGAATGGAATGTCCGACGCCAGTTCTGTAGAATGGACGGAAACGAAATGTTAAAAGTTAACTGTCCGCGTCTCGGGTCGAACTCCAAACATCGGTCAGGTTTCAATCACAGTAAGAAGGCAAAGGCTGAGCCTTCTTCTCTCTCAAGGCAGTCTTTCATACGGTGCAGGTGAACGGCTCCGGTCCGCTTCCTGCTTCTTGCAGCAGGCTGAGAGAAACAAGCGCTCGCTCGCTCGAATTTTTTTTCCCTGTTTGCTGTGTAACACCCTCCCTTACCACACGTAACCGCTATTTGTCAACAGTCCACAAACACACGAACTTCTCAGCCGTGATTTCACCCGGAAATAGACAGAATGTGATGCGACGACAGTTTACGCAGTCGAGAATGTGTTAAATGCCGTGTAAATATATCCAAACACACTAGGCCCGTTGAACTGCGTGACTCTCACTCCACAAACGCATTCCAGTAGGATGAGGAGGGTGCACTGGATAACAGCTCCGCTTCTTCCCCTAACAACGCTCTTTCATTTGTCACGACTTCAGCTGTTTTGGATGTTTGTTTTCCAGTATTATTTAGTTATTATTTAACTAACTTTATTTATTATAGTTAATAATATCTGACCCTAGA
>JAUMHG010000059.1:2864571-2898684 GCA_032359395.1 Enteromius anoplus | reverse complement strand
ATATATTGTAGTATGCAACTAAATAATAATAATAAAGGTGACAATGATGACGATGAGGGGGAATTTATGGGGAAATTAAGAAAATTAAACCAAAGTTTCAATCGAATGATTTAAAGAGCGAGTTTTTTTTTTAATCCTTGCTATTTTTCTTCATATTTAGTTCCTTAAAAATGACCTGTTACTCTTCACAAATGTGTATTTCTTTGGGATTTGCTGACCTCTAGTGGTAAAAGCCCTTCTATATATATCAAATTTGAATCAACGCGTGTAATTTTGGGCTGAAAAATGCATTTTAATATTTACCCTTCCGTTCTTTTAAACCTGCATTAAATATATATATATGTATATTTTATATAAAAGATTATAGGCGAAATATTTGGCTAAGTTTACAGACATTTATTTGCCAAACTTTATTAAAAACACAGGAAAAAACACCTGTGAAAAATGAATGCAGAAATGTCCTATTTATAATCACATTACATATGGACCCTATGTTTTTTACCCCATACTTACCCTCACTGCAGAGAAAAGCTCTTTCCCGATCATCTTTGAAAGGACGTGTTGTAATTCTAAAAGTTTATTGTGAAAAAAATCAATGTTTTAATTAATTAGGATTTTTAGAATGAAATGACATTATTAAGTAGTTGCATTTATTCACAAACAACTTTTTCAAATTTACAGGATCAGCATTTTTACCATGTTTTCTTTTATGTTCTCCCAATGTTATGTTCTCACCTCCAGGTGTTTGCTGAGGTGTTTCTAGTTTGCAGTAATATGAGTTATAATGGTGGTTCTGGTGTTGCAGTCATTTAAATTGACTGCATTACTGATACACTTACCGTTGCTCACGTTTCAGTTAGATATGATCAGATCTAAATTTCCTGATAAGCATTTCCAAAACCTTTCCTAAACATTCTCCAGTCATTCCTGCGGTGTGCAGAGGCAGAAATAGGACTGCTGGAGGAGATCAAGTTTCAAAGCACAAACTCTCTTTCAGTCATCCCACAGATGACTCCATGCATGAACTGTGTATGGTTCTATAGACATGAAGTAATGTGTGCGGTATTTATTAGGGAATGATGAGATGGATTCTTATTTGCAACCGAGTTGTTAATATTTGAAAGTTGCATTTTAAGTGAATGTTTTAGGTTAAAGGTGCCACATATTGGTTGATATTAAATGGGTGGACCCACAAGCAGCATGCTTCCATTATTCACCCATTCCATTCTTATTTCATTAAACATTCCGTTAACGGGATCCAAACCAGCCCTAACTCCTAATCTCATCAGCTGTAACTAGACACACATGACACTTGAAAGGAGCCCCCATGCCTAGGCGTATAATTATGGGTATCATAATATAATCATTTTTTTTTTTATTGTGAACCTGGGCCAAGAGGTATGTAATTGTTTGAAAGGGCATTTTTGTTTCTAAATTAGATTACAAACCTTTAAGATCTTAACTGCAGAAAGGGCTGTGCTGAGGTGGTAAACTAGGTGAATAGATATAGGCTATCAAAAGCTGATCATTTCATCTTTTGATCTTTCAGTAATACCTTATTTTACGTTCTCCTTCTTACACATTGTCAGGCTGCTTACTATTACAATAACAACAAAAAAAGCATAATTACATGCAAGTAACTCAAAGCCAAACCCTGACCATATAGCTAGTATGTAGTTGATTATTACTTGATATTACTCAGTACTACGCTTCAGGGTTGAACCACTCTATAATGAGAGATGGACAAGTCGGTGTAAGAAAAGGACGTTAGTATAGATACTGATATAAGCACATCATTTTTTTTATTCAAATTTATGAAATGTGTGTAACGGAAAGTCCACTGAGGCAATCTGAATGCGAACCCATTTTACTGATAAATTATTTACTTAGCCTTTAAAGGTCCCATTAAGATGAAAGGAAGTCTCTTCTTCTGGGTAGTCCTGACCAAAAACGTCACACAAAAGAAAACATAACACACACAACTGTAATCATAATTCTAATGTAGTAATAATTCAAAAATCATCCACAACCAAGGAGCATAGTAAGAGAAAGCTGCACTGTAAAAAAAAACAAAAAAAAAACGTAAAATTTACGGTAACAAATTTGGCAGCTGTGGTTGCTGGAATAAAACGGTAACAATATTTTTTGTTTTAAGTTAAATTTACAATTAAATACCATAATTTTTTATATTAAACCAGAATAACTGATATACTTTTAATATACAAACTTAAGTAGTGAAATCTGCTTTGAAATACACTGATAAGCACTAAACGCAGGTGGTGTTGAGAAAGTCACATGATGACTCAAAGCCCATCGCGAGCCGTTTTTAAATATAAATATATATAGAAGGTGCTCAGTTTGATTCACACAAACACCAAACACCATCATGGCGACTGAAATATGCAATAAACATTCATTCAACAACATTACATGTGACACACAGCCCTGATAAGAAAAACTAAGAAGAAACCTAGTTATTTTAAAGAAAAAAACATTAAAAAAATAAAAATGCAATGGAGGGAATTCTGGTAACGTCAGATGTTTACTTTCGATGTTTCCCTGTAAATTTGACAAGAATTTACTATTAACTATTTAACCGGTTATTACCATTGCATTTACACAGTTTTTTACCGTTAAAATCACTGTGTGATTATTTAATTATTTCTGTGTTGCACCCCAGGTACTAGATCCCAACTGATCTCTTAATTTTATCTTGTGAAACGGTTCTTTCTATGCAAGCATAAAAGACTACTGTTGGAATTTGCATAAGCCTTTACAGACAAAACATGTGATTTTCTTCATTTATAAGCATTATTCAAAAATAAACAGAACTGAACACCTGAATGTGAGAAATACACTTGACCAGAACCTTGCTATACACCATGAACAGACTTGACAGACTCACAAGCAGCATGTTACAAAAAGAAACATGAAAAAAATGAAGGCTATATGCACAAGGAATAAAAATGCGCCTTGGTGGAGTTGCAGGAGCTTTAAGAACACTTAAGACTAGAATTAGAACTTGACTTTAACCATAAACAGACTTGACACCAACAAAGCTGGACAACATGTGGAATAATGACATAAGATACACCTGAAAGTAAACAAGACAGCTAAGCATTGAGAGCTGCGTTTCTCAAAAGCATTGTAAGCTTAAGTACATCGTTCAAACGTTTCAAGCTTAAATACATTGTTCCATCGAACCAATAGCGCTACAAACACTATATGCTTACAATGCTTTTGGGAAATGGAGCCCAGAACAAGACACATTAAGCATGTGATATTGATCCCACATCATTTCTGCCAGACTGTGAAAAAGGAGAGACACATGGTAGGAGTGGAAGGCACCCTTTTACTATAAAACACTGCATTTGGCTTGTCAAAGTAACATTTTAGTATAACAGTAATGACTGTTATCTTGCAAAGCACATTTATCCAGGTCTAAAAATATTTATGATGCATATGGGTGGATTAGTAATATATAAAACAATGCAAATCTTTCAGCTAAATATTAGGCTGAATTGGTAAGCTATAGGTTTTATTCCAAAATGCTTGCAAAGTGCGCCAGCTTACCCCACCATGAGGCACTGAACATGGTATTGATATTATACAACTGGTTTAGTTCATCATATATACATATTATTAGTAGTTTATTTAAAAAAGTGCACCAAATCCTTCCCTGAGAACCAGAAGATGCTTTTCATCACATTATAATTATACTTATCTTTCCACCGTAGTCTCTAAGTGCCTGTATAACATTACAGAAAAGTTACCTTACCAAGAATATTTTGAAAAATATTCCAAGAATATTCCAACTTTGGTGCTCAACATATTGTTTCAGTAAAGCAAAAAGATAAAGATTAAAAATTCAACTAAATAAAAAAAAATCTTATAAAATTTGATTATTAAATACATTTTTAAAAGAGGTAAATCTTTTCGAAATATATGAAATTTCACATGGTTTTGAATCAGATTCAGTCAGCATCTTACCCACTGACTCGGGTCAACTTACCCCGGGCCCTAACCTGGGGCAAACTGAGCCTCACAAACCCTTTTCTTTTTAATAAGAAGCAGTATTTTTAGATACATTCAGATCATTTCAAATGAAATAACATCCTGAAATTGTTTTGGATACTTTCATTGTACTTCTGCCTCATTTTCCCCAATCTCGAGGACCATATAAGCAAAACAGGCTTGTCTTTCCAGGCTCTTGCCCCACAACTGCGTGATAAAATTTGACTGACCTTGGCTACCCGAGGTCATTCAGAGGTTCCTGCGTGAACGAGCATGAATATCTCACTTTTATTATCTTCTGGAGGAAAATGACACATTACTTATTTTTAGCTGACCATTTTTGAACCTCATTATGGACATCTGCTTGTACTTTCTAGGGTGAAGAGGTCACCCATACAATTCTTTGTGTGCATTTCCCATTTGTAAACAACTGTGGCATATCATAATACACCCCAGTAATAATTCTGGCATAAAGGTGCTTATTTAGTGTCATCTATTGTTCATCAAAGCCAATAACAGAAAACATCACGTAGGGTGAATCTTCACTCCATGCCCAAATGTCAAAGGAGGAAAATGATAAAATGAAACCTCTCATCTCCACTGACCAAATTATTTTGGATTCGGACAAAAGTCATGTGCTTCATAACAATCGCCGGATTTTGTGCAAACCAAATCTCTGGCTTTTTTCCTGTGTATAGCAAATACAGCTGACCCCTTTCTCCTTTTCAATAGGCGCGGGGCGATGTGCGAGAGGGTGCTCGTGGAAACCATTGCAGTCCAGTTTAAATCGTTCCCAAGAATCCTGGGAATTCAATTGTGTACCCAAGCACTGGGAAAGCGACAACCTGCGCTGTGACACCAGATCAGCCAGGTCAGCCAGCGGAAACCTCAGGACCATCATAAACCTATTCGTCTGACTGTAGGTGAAAGCTCAAACTCTTCTGATGCGACTTTTAAAAATGCAAATAAATAATTTGAGTAGATGTCTGAATAATTCGTCTTGTTAGTTTTTAATCTGTCTGCGCCAAACCAACGACCTAGTGAAAATTTTAGGCCCAGATAATGAGGATTATAGAAAACATGAATAGCTAACGCAACTGTGTACTCTTAAATCACCCAGAACCGACAGACATGACTGTCTGCACACAGCGATAGGGTTTTCAGTGCCTTATTAAAATTATTTTTTAGCTTTTTATTAGATTAATTAGCAAAGCCAGCAAGTGTACACTCACGCGTTGACACGTAGACAGCAGTCTTCATTAAAAACCTCCAAAAAACATCCAAACAGGGTGACATACTCTTATTTACTTTCATGTATGGCCCATTAATGTAACATATTCTAATGAATATAAATTAATTTCAAACATAAAGCACAATGATGGATGAAAATGGAAGTGTTATGGGTGAGGCAAACCTGGTGTTGGCTGTATAGATATAACCCACTTTTAATCAGTTTGTGCTTAACGATATATTAGCCTGCACACAATTAGTCCTATATAGCCTATTCTCCCACTGAATTTCATGCTTAACTTGTGTTCATTTGTTCGTGCCAGACAACGTCTACAGAATTGTCGTTTGTTAATTAATTAATTAATTATAACAAATATTGGTTTAAACCAGCGTAGACGCAATATTAATTCTATTTTTAGTGATGTGTCGTCATAACTGTATTCAATTTATGCAAGTTGTCCAGCAGGTGGCTGCACGTGTCCGCGTCCTAACAATGCGCTTTTACTCTTTACTCCAGAATCCTCGCGGATGTAGACTAGGCTCCTCATGTAACGTTGAGCCTTCTTTAAGAAACGGCCCCTAACTCTAAGGTCGGAAAGATTGTTTCTATGATCCGTTTAGGCTTACTATGTTTTGATAGCTTACGTATTTAAACCAGTCTAATTGTGGACTAACAAAATCAGCAAAATCACACGAATAGGCAATATTTAGGCTATGTTATCCGGTTTGTTGAATTATCAACATCAATATTTAAATATTTATAACGTTGAGCTAAACACGCCAATCAAGTTGATGTACAATTTATTGACAATTCAGCACTTTATTTGCAGACAGTTGTTAGATAGCTAAACCTACTGTAGCTATACCTACTTATATAAAATAAACCAATAAATTATAATTGGTTTCTAAATAATTGCAAATATAGGAAAGACTACTATGGATTAGCTTCTATTTTTCTTAATGAATTAGGATAATTGAAAATCATTTTTGTTGAATGCATTGCTATACGTCTTCTTTTTCCTGTACATGAACTGTTTTGTGGGCACCTGTGATCTTTTTTGACAACATTCCCGATGCGCTTTTTGGGGGGGCACACAAAATAGCTTAGGCTATTAAAGGGGGCCATAAAAGGGGGCCCGCCTTTACTCCCACTGCCCCTGAGCATCCTGCATGCGGGCGTATTATGTGATACACACCTGGCACCTGAAAATGACTGTAGTGGCAGATGGATGCAAGTGAGGAGACATGAAAATTATAAACAGTTATTATAGGATACATTCGATCACGAACAACATACCTCCTTTTTAATAGAACAGTTAATATTCCTCGTCTTCTGCCGTTCGTCTTCTTCTTGTTATTAAAAGTGAATTGTGTATCTAGGAGTTTATTTACTATATTCGTGCAGTCCTAAAAAGTCTTATTCAATCTTAAAATGAGTTTTTCATTTTCATTAACTCAATAAATAGCAAACACTAAGAAATATATAGGACTAATGCATAATAATAAAATAAAAAACAGGGAACTTTAGAACACTGTTTGCTTAACTTTTATTCTAACTAGCCTACATAACAAAATATATTTTCCAGAAATACCAAGTGAGTCAGACACACTCTATGCTTCGCGAACGGTATTAAATACTTAGTAATAACTTTAAACAAATAATCAGGAAGATACATAATCGTAAAATTAGTTTATCAACGTTTCATTACATGTCTAATTATTTCAATGTAGATTAACTACAATTTATTAAACATTCGATATTACGTAAAAATGTTTTTAATGTCATTAGCCTATTTGACTATAATATAAAGGGGTTATTTTGTTTGCATAGCTATACTTTATTTTGTAAAACCAAACAGTCTTTATTTAACTGGTAGTAGTATGGGGCTTTGATAATTATATTGAGTTTCGATTAAGCACGTTTTGACATGTTTTCCCCCCAAAATGTGGAATATTCACTGTCTAATTAATAAATGCAAAGACATGCGTGCATTGTACTACAGACAGTAGTGTACTTCTAATGTGTGTGTGTGTGTGTGTGTGTGTGTGTTTGTTTGTGTTTTATACGCATGAAATAAAATGCGAAACTATTTATATGAAACAGGGCCTAGTTGTTGAAAAATGTTCAAATTGTTAATTGTTGAAACCGCAAGCGGGCAATAGTTTAGAATAACATGCACGAAACAATATTTAGTCATTTTTGTAGTGTATGATATTGGCTAAATATTTACATCTTCAGCAAAATAATTTGTCCCCAACCGATTACGCAATTTTTCCTCGTCTGCAAGCTCCATTTTGTTTTTTATAGGCCTTGGAATCACGAATAGCTTGCAGTACACGAGCAGCTTTGTGGTGCAAATGTTCGTAGCTCTGTTTGGAAATTCCTTGCTTACAGTATTGTCTCG
This sequence comes from Enteromius anoplus, assembly GCA_032359395.1. Lineage (NCBI taxonomy): Eukaryota > Metazoa > Chordata > Actinopteri > Cypriniformes > Cyprinidae > Enteromius > Enteromius anoplus. The sequence goes on along the minus strand of JAUMHG010000059.1, from coordinate 2,891,035 downwards.
CATAACTATTAAACTCTAAAACGGACGCCTGTATAAACGTAAAACAGGTGACTACAGAGATGAAATAATTAGTTGAAGGCCAGAACTGGAGCTGGACGAACTCCTAAACAAATCACCTTGTTATATCGTAATAATTAAAATAATTTTCGCTGAATTATACCGTACAAATGATCAAATCCAAAACAAGTGTTACGTTCACAAAGTGTTTATTAAAGAATAAAAACTAGACCTATTAATAAAAGAAAAAAAGATTGGAAAGTGCTAGTTAAACATGGCCCCAATGTGTCATATACATTAAAATTATTTCCTTTTTTTTTTTCTTCTTTTTTTTTTTTTTTACAAAGTACAAAAGTCCAAACCGGCAATCACGTGCTCTGACCCCTATATGAGACCCTTAAACACTGAAACAAGAGGCCAAAACACAGGTGTGTACACTTCGGTTTGTATACATGCCCAGAGCTCCACTGCATCCTCACACATTCAAAAGCGAATAGAAGGAAAAAGGGTTCAGAACCCAATACTTCACTCCAGAGGCACTGACAGAATGGATTCAGGTAAACATGAATTGTAATTCCATGATGATTATACCTTCAATCTGCTGGCCATCCTCTCATCTGTTTGAACTGTTTATACACATTCAGAACATAAATGTCCACGAGTCTCCTGCAAGAAAAATATGATCTTTATTCTCTGCGTTAAGCAGGCTATACTCGGCCAGAAAACGCCCGTGCTTCCACAGTTTGCGGCTCCGGGAAAAGTTTTCCTTCTTATCAGTCTTAAATCAGCAGAATGTTTTGAAATGCCTTTGTGTTTCTTTGAAATCGATGGACCTTGTTTTTATTTTCTTTGAGCAAGAAAGTTCATCCGTCTCACACCCGAGCTATATATCAATCCGCGCGTGGAGCGCGGAGTGTTTGCTCTCGTGGTCCCAGTACGAGCAGTGCATCATGGAGAGTTCCGCGGGTTGTCGCGAGCAAGCAAACTGCAGCCCTGTTCCGTTACCGGTGGACACCGGAGGGGCTGCAGCCGTGGCGGGACTGAGCTGCTGTGCGTGCGGGAGCGCGTGAGGGTGCGTGTGATGGTGGAGATGATGGTGGCTCATGCCGTTATAAGTGTTCACTATGCCCGGGAGACCCGTGCTCTGCGCCCGCGAGTACGGATTGTACGAGGACGGCGCGGACAAACCTTTCACGCTAACGGGACTCAGGTTTCCACTGCTCATCTGACAGGAGGTATAGGGCATAGGCGCAGGAGACCACGAGTTGTTGATGAACCCTGACTGCAGGTATTTGGGCGGGGAGAGGTAACCGTACCCGTCACCTCCGAAGAGAGACTTGCCAGGCTGGAAATGTGTCGGTGGAGGCCTGAACGGTCTCTTCATGCGTCGCCGTCGCCGGTAATTGCCCTTTTCGAACATATCCTCGCATGCCGGGTCCAGTGTCCAGTAGTTGCCCTTTCGCTCGCCGCCGCCCTCCCGAGGCACCTTGATGAAGCACTCGTTGAGTGACAGGTTGTGTCGGATGCTGTTCTGCCATCCTTTTTTGTTCTTCTCGTAGAAAGGAAACTTGCTGATGATGTACTGGTAGATGCCGGACAGCGTGAGACGCTTCTCCGAGCTCTCGCGGATTGCCATCGCGATTAACGCCACGTAGGAGTACGGTGGTTTCTGGGTCGGGTCGGATTTGTCCGGTCCCTTCTCGGGAGGGGTTTCCTCTTTTTTTCGGTCTTTCTCCGCGGAGCTCGAGGTAGTGTCCATGAGTATCATGTTGTCCTCAGGGCCTGGGTAGGTGGTCATCATTGCGCAGGCAAACCTACACCAAAACAAAACCGTGGACTAATAACACAGCTCAGCAATGCAAAACTGTCTTGATGACGGTCTCAAATGTCAGACTAAAATAAAGATTTCTTCACTTTTTGTCTGCGTGCGCGGCTTAATGTCAGCGTTAAAGGTTTTACAAAGTTCTTGCGCTTCAGAGCTTCTCCTCAACTAGATACCCACGGAGAAGGAGGGCAAATTGTGGTTTGGTTTCTCCTTAAGCCCGCCTTTTCTTCCCTTCACACACTCCCTCACATTCACACATATTTGATGCGGTAGGACATACGCTTCCTGATTCGTATTGCTCGAAAGCGATTTATCTGGTTTGCTTCATACCCTCTAAATTCTGAACTGTGTCTCTCACCACAACTATTGAAGCAACAACTGGAAACCGACACAGTTTTAGAAGACATAATTAGTTCATGTAACAGGTGCAGGAGCTGAACTGTTATACAAGGTTTGCGCAGTCAAACCAGCCTTCGTCCTCAAATAGAAAATGTGATTTAATAAAAATGAATTATTGGACTTACACACACACGCACACACACACACACACACACACACACACACATATATATATATATGTGTATTTTTTTTTCTTTTAACTTATATTGCTAATTATATTTGTAGGCTATCACTTCTATGCCAATAATGTCTTTCAGGCTTACATCTTTTTGGATTAACTTGAACTTTATTTGACGTATAGCCTAGGCTATTCCTGTTTTCATTTCTTGTTTTAAACATAATTATGTGCACTATTTATTGTGTAGCTCTGTATATTTGGCTCCTGATTGTTTTCGATTCTTGTGTATTCCGTTAGTTATCGCCAAGATATTTTTGGAATAATATAAGCGTCTGATTTGCTACCGGTTCTGCCCATATCCAATTATAAGCATGTTGCTTTAACTCAGAAAGTCTTAGTCAAGAACATGGGTCCAAATGTAAAGGATAATGTGACAAATCACTCATATGGGATCTGTTTTAACGGATCACATTGCGCCACAGTATTTATCTTCATCACGCGGGCTAGCAAATGTGTTTGAATCTGAATAAAATTGTGATTGTAGACAAAATCATTGCATATAGCGATTAATGAAAGAACCTGCCTCTTTCAGCACCAGTCATTCCTAGCATGACTGATTTCTGGAGACATCGTATGTTAAGTCGCAAATGATTACCCCGTTGCATTTACGCACACCCGTATATACATTTTGTAGCTATGTACATCATACAGCTGCGTCTTTCTCCTATGTTCTTTTTAACTGAACGTTCTGGTGAAAAACGCCTTTAATATTTCGCAGTCTGTGAAGGCCTACGTAAAAATAGCCCACTTAGAAGGAGCAGGTTCACTGCATTTACTACGACTTGTAATAGGCTACTTTTTTTAAATAATGAAATTAATTTCTCAAGTTCTCAAGTTTTATTTAAAACGTTTTTACAATTACCCTACTTATCAACCAACCAAACACAACATAATTCAGTTCTTCAGTGTGGATGCCAGCATCCAGCTAAATGCAGCTGTCCTCCTGCATCTATTTTTTTTTTAAATTATTTTATTTTTTTAATGGGTTAAGGCCTATTGTTTTTTTTACAGGTCAGGTACCATCAGGTTTTTAACGATGCTTGGCCACTTGCCTACAGTTGGTTATGCAACACAAGAAAAGTTTTGACCATTCTCCATCACCGTTGGACTTGACAACTTCTTTACGGGTGTTCTGAAGTAGCTGCTACTTAGCAAGCAACCCACGTGCTGGTTGATAAAAACACATTTAGAGCTTGAGAGCGTAGCATACAGGATAACATGTTATCCGACATCACTGATGGGATAAAATAGGCTACAGCATGATTCAATTCCGTGAGGCGTAAAAAATGAGGAAAAATTGGCACAGGCAGAAAATACGCTTAATATTCCTACATTATGAATTAGCCTAAGCTATAAAAAAGCAAGTGCTAAAATTATATTATTTGATTTGTCAGTATCCCATTGGATAAACAGCCATCGAAACGAATTCACTATACCCAAAATCACCTTTAACCAGTGACGTAATTCTGCTCAAATTCGCAAACGCGTTCATTCCATAATATTATTAAAGCAAGTATTCGTTAATTAAATATTTGTAAATCAATGAGAAAATCTGGTAAGATGTTATACTATTTGGAGTTGTTGAAATAAGTCACGAACGTCTGTATTTATTCACTAGAAATCAATTTAAAATGGTTTAAAATAATTAAACTATTTAGCAATGTCCTTTTTATAACATTTCAGGAATGTTTTACTTGAATTAGTTATTAAATATTTTTCACAACATATTTCCAGAAACAATTAACAAATCAGATGTTTTCCATCAAGAAAGAGAAAAACATGATTTCTTTTAAAAATAAATATACACAGTATTTATCAGATTTTAGCTGTAAAAACTCACCGGGGTTGTTAACTATCACCACGAGCCAAAGATTTTGAAAGATAGCAATAAAAATGCTCTTTCAGGTGTGAACAAGATCCATCGTTTGTTACAGGCTCAGTGAGGAAAGGAATACCGAGTATGTGCGGAGAGGGAAGGAAGGAAGAGGGAGGAGAGGGAGAATAGGTTTTTTGGTGCGTGCTTAAGTATATACTCTAAAAGACAGAAATTCCCGTTCCCCATAACGTTTGAGAGCGCGGGAGGCACACGCTCGACTGTTTCACTAGCTATATTATGTGGACATCTTAATTGTTTTTCATAGTTTATGGTTAGAACTTAGAATGTTTTTAGTAAATATGGACAATAATTTTTATGCATGTCTCATACAGCTAAAGCAATTTTCTGATTATTCAGAACAACTGTACACTTTTTTTATTTAGTTTACTTTTTGTGTAGATGCAACAACACAACCATTGTTTCAAATGTATAAATCTAGACATGCTTTTAATATTAATTTCCATCAGTGCACCATCAAAAACCTGTGAACTGAGATGAGCTCAAGTAAAAAATAAATAAATAAATAAAATCTAACATCTGCAAACTTTTCTCAAAAACGGTTGATGTCCTTACATAGATCATTTTCTTCTTTAAAAGGACAGACAAGGAGCAAAAAGGGCACGCAGAGATGTGAAAATGGAGAAACGGAAAGAGGGATTAAGAGGGAGGGATGTTCTCCTGCTCCTACTGAGACAGGTGGACATCATCAGAGGAACACACACACACACACACACACACACGTGTCTGCTAAGAGACATTAATCTAGAAAATGATTTCAATCAAAAAAATGTTACACATTAAAATAAAATAAACAGCTGGAAACCAAATAAACATGCTTCATAACATTAACATTATTTTATAACACAAAAATGCATTTGCATGCATGAAGTGAAAATGACAGTTTCAGAGCTGACATGTTTAAATCCTCAAAGTTAATGGACCAAAAATGTGTAGGTTTAACTCAGGTGAACAAGATATTTGTATGATGGGGCGGTCTTTACCTGACACCCCCATGCCCTGCAGTTGCCAAGCTACCAGAGAACGTTCTTGGCAGTACAAAAGCCTACATGTGGGTGGCTATGAATTGTGGGAGATCTTATCGCATCATGACTCTATGACAACAAGAGACGTTAATGCAGCCATGACACTGCATCCGTGTCACACAGCTCATCTCCTCATCTCTCTTACAATCATCATGCATTCATTTTTTATCTTAATAATTAATGCAGCAAGCTTTATCTCTTCTAAAAGTGTCTCGTTTTGGATCTGGGCACACAAAAGGGTGTCGGTAATGACTGTGGTGCAGTATAGGTGTGAAAATATTCACACTGACATGATATGGAATTAAGGTGTTGGAGTATTGGAGCACTGGAGATGAAACAGTGTGACAAAAAGCAAGAAGTCATTGTAAAATGTATATGTGAAGTGTGTTACTCGTGCATCTGGATGTAAGTGTTCATATTTATTTGCACATGTGATTAAAATGGTGTGTGTGTTTGTATGGTCTTTGCACACAGTGTGGAGTTGCTTCCTGCAGGAAAGGAAAAGTAAAACAGGACGTCTTCAAATCCGCTGGGAAAAGGATTCAAAACCTGTCGAAGACCTCCACACATACCACCCCGCTCCTTTCATTCACTACATCCCTCAATCATTCTGTCTAGATCTTTCCAAAAACTCAATATGCTGCTTTTCATCAGACAGGTATCTTTTCTATTATGGCCCATTTTCATGTCCTGCTTTCATTTATGATAAAACTGTCAACATATGTTCCAAAGGTTGATGTTTATGTGTACCAGACTAAATAGAGACTCAAAGTTGAAGTTTAATGGCTAAAGTTGTTCCTATGGCATTTTTAAATAATAATAGTTTAATATATTAATGTAGCAATGAACTTGATAGACTGATGTCGGTAACACTTTATTTTAAGGACCAATATTAACTATTATATTAATACCTTATTCTTCATATATTAGATTTTCTAATCGTATACCTAACTTAACAAATACCTTGTCATTAATAAGCAGCAAATTAGGAGCTTGAGGCAAAAGTCACAGTTAGTTAGTGACCTGAACTTTAAAATACAGTGTGACCTTGGTGTAAAATATCACAAATATATAGCAAATTAAAGAAAAATACAGATTTTACAGAAATATGGGAAGAAGTCTTTGTCACAAGTTTCATGCATTGCATCTGAGATATCCTTCTATTCCTCTGTGTTAACATTTAAAGTTGTTACCCTTAGGGAAGACTTTTAGGCAAGAATGGCCCACAAAGAGAGAGCAGTTTCTAATTGCGTTTAGCTGTGATATTTTACACATAGGATATGAGCATCTCTATCACTGTCTTCAAAATGTAAAAGAAAGAGATAAAAATGCAGCTGAAAAGACTACGTGAAAGAAAGTCTAGGCTGTGTACATGGTAGAGTAATACTTTAAGAATGTTTAGTGTGAGAATAACCAGCCCCAGATGAGGATTGTTTGCTGTGGACTCTTGGCAGATGAGAGCATTAACAGGTAATTGTCTAATCCCTGTCAGTCTCTTTGAAATGGGGCTAACGTTTCATTTGGTGTGGATAATCCTGCTTGGCTCTTATACTCTAGAGCACAGAGTTTGGAGGATCAGGCTTTGTGTCTCTGCAGCGGAAGATGATAGTCACATATGAGTATGTCTAGATACAGATGACATCCGGGGCTTAGTCCATAATGCCATATCTTACACTTCATTGTTAACATTGTGTTAACATTACCTGAAAAGTAGTATTGCCTTAGAAAATGTAAAAAATTCAAGTTAAGGTTGCTCAGTATTTTCAAGTTAACTCAGAAGCCAATTGATGAAAACCAAGCAATCTTCACTACATTTTTCTGAGGAAATAAAAAAGTTGATCATACTGATTTCAAAGTTAAGGATTTATAGTCATGTTCCGCTGTGAAAAAAAAGAATGGACGATTTTAGTGCCCACCCACTCCCACGATGAAATACTGCAAGAAGAACTGGCAGAGTGGATGACCACGGCAATACTTTGCTAGGCTCATTGGAAATGAGGTGCCTCTTCATACATTTCTGCCAAACTGGAAAAAAAATGCACCTATACATAAGAATCGCTCCAGTTTCCAGATGAAATGAACATTAGAGGCTGTAAAACTTTTCGCACGAAATTATGAATCATTTATTTTTATTGTGTAAATAAAATGCAATCATGTATTTAACAAAAAAGTAACTAGAGTCTGATTACAAAGATCTAATCTTCTTAATATGACTTGATTTTTGGAATCTGATTACATTATGCTGATTATGTAATCAGTTACGTCCTGGTCACAGAGCATTAACTTTGAACAAATCCTGTATCAAATGTGATGGACATAATTTTTGCATTATTGTGCTTTAACACAAACTGCTTTTAGAGTTTGTGTTCGCTGAATAACATTGTAAAACATCCTTAAAGTTTTATATCCTTTTCAATAAATATGTAAAAGTATCAAGCAGGTAAATATGAGCTTTCTTTTATTGTCCACAAATTAAAGAAGAATTTTTGGTAATAGTTTTTTTGTAAGGGTCCAGAATAATGCATTAGTTAAGGATTAATTAATGGTAAATTTGTTCACAATTTAGCATTAGTTTAGCAAAAAATCACTAGTAATTAAAAATTAACATTTTAAGGGCCCAAATTATACATTAGTTAAGTATAAATAAACTAGTAATTTATGACTAAATCGTTTACAATTATGCATCAGTTAAACATGAACACACATATGATTATCTGAACATATAGTGAGGTCATATAAACTTGAATATTACTCAATAGGTGCCATAATTAATATGGATTTAAGTTTCATTTTAGAATAGGGGGTCATATTCCAATTATTTGCACTATATTAATAGTAGTTTGGCCGTAATTATTAGCTTATCCTAACTTGAATATCACTCAATAAGAGTCTGGCCATTTTTTGCCACATTTAATTGCAAACATGGGGCCTGTTCCATAAAACAAGTTTACCAATTAAGCCAGGTTTATTTCAGTTAGTCTGACTTACTGTCAGTTGATTTGGTTTAAAATAAGTCATACTAATTAAAACAAGCCTGGCTTATTTGGTAAACTTGTTTTATGGAACAGGACCCAGCAGTAAATAAACATAAAAACAATAACAAAAAATTAATAAATAAAACAAATATATAGAAAGATGTATGTATATATATATATATATATATATATATATATATATGTATATGTATATATATAGATATATATATGTCCAGAAAATCATTAGTTATATATGTGTTACTTTTTAACTGAGGCATAATTGTTCATCATAAATTACTAGTGTGTTTTTGCTCAACTAATGCTGAATTGTGAACAAATTAACCAATAATTAATGCTTAACTAATGCATTATTCTGGCCCCCTATTCTGAAGTGTTACCAATTTTTTTTATGTATTTATGTTTTAATGTCAAATAAACACTAGTGTTTTTAAGAAATAAATCAGCCACAAAGTGTTATTTGCAGAGCATTCTTTCAGTGCATGTTTCAATTATGGGCAGTTTTAATGCTAAGAAATAATTGTAAAATCGGGGGCATTACCTTCTCCAGTATGAACTGAAGTATTTTCAAACATTCTTTTTCTCTGGGGTATTTCTTAGGTGTTTATTGTAGATTTTAACGACAAGTCAGTCATACTGGCATGAGGGTTAGTACCTATATGACAGATGACAGATTTAATTTTAACAATTTATTTCCTCATGCAACAGGCACACACAGAGGTCAGAACAGTCTGACGGGTTGTATCTTTTTTTAAGTCCCTTCTTCCTCTTTCTCACTTTGTAAACCCACACACGCATGCACACACCCAGCATACAGCCTTTGTTTTGTTTCTGCTTTATTAGTGCTCAGCCCCCCTAGAAAGTGCCTATAAAAACGTGTGTGTTTGGGTGTTCACTTCAAAGCTACACACACACACACACACACACACACTTACTCACACAAGCTATGAGACTTTTCCTGAGGGAAGTGTTGTTCTTTGTTTGTTTTTGGGACAATCCTCAGAGGCTTTTTAAAAAAAAAAACTTTTAGATTTCGGAACCAAAGCTGATTAAAGCAGGCGGGGGTCTGTCAAGCGACGGCCATCACTCAGCACTTCTGCCCAGCAGGAAGCCCCTATCAGAAAGTCGGGGAGGATCTGAAACTATGGCACGAAAGGCGATCTCACTACAAATAGCATAACAATTACAGTATAACAGCATTGTAATTCGTATAATTAGTGTGAAGTCTGATGCCATATTACCTAACACATGGTACGGCCCATCATCATCGTCATCCTCAAACAACATCCAATCATACATAAAATGATTGTCTTAAACTGCCCATTCTGTTTTACTACACTCACTGTTTCTGAAGTATTCAAGTTTGTACATGATAAGCATATTTCCTGTATTAAAAACAACCTTCTGAATTTGAATTATAGTTAAATATCCACTTCCAAAAATGGTCAGTATAGAATAGTACATTATGCAGAATGCACATTATGCCAATATATTTAATATAACTTTTCCTGAAATCATTAGTACAGTTAATACAATTTTACAAAAATCATAATTAAAATGCCAGAATTGCTGTATTTATTTTCACACTGATTACTGGATTGCACGATTATAAACCATTATATTGTTGGATATGTTTCACATATTTTGATTACACTATATTTGGTAACACTTTAATTTAAGGTGCCATAATACAGAGTAATTACCTAGTAAGTACTTAGTAGAAGCCGTTGTACTTACATAAAACAAAATGTACTGACCATGTAAATAAGTTATGTAACAGTTTGTAATTATGTAGATGTAACAGGCTGCTCCTGTTACACATATGTTAGAGACAGAGTCACAAATGTTACATAGACACTGATGTAACCAAAAGATTGTACATGTACAGCAATGTACAGCTTAAATACATGTAATACCTTTCTAATTACTTTTCAATTACAGAATATTACACAGGCAAAAGTTATTTAAAGTAAAGTGTATCAAGATTGTACTTAAGTGTACTTCATGTGAATGTATACTGTAAACCTTATCTAGCTGCACCTTAGTTTGATTTAACCCATTAGTATTCAACCTAAATACATCTGATACTTTTCTAATTACATAAGCTACTTAAAATAAAGTGTTTTAAGATTGTACTTAAGTATACTTCATGTGTATCTATACTGTAAACCGTATCTAGCTGCACCTTCGTTTGATTTAACCCATTATTGCACAGCTTAAATACATGTAATACCTTTCTAATTACATTTCAATCACAGAATGTTACGCAGGCATAAGTTATTTAAAATAAAGTGTATCAAGATTGTACTTAAGTGTACTTCATGTGAATGTATACTGTAAACCTTATCTACTGTAGCTGCAACTTAGTTTGATTTAACCCATTAGTATTCAACTTAAATACATGTGATACCTTTCTAATTACATAAGCTACTTAAAATAAAGTGTTTTAAGATTGTACTTAAGTATACTTCATGTGTATCTATACTGTAAATCATATCTAGCTGCACCTTTGTTTGATTTAACCCATTAGTACACAGCTTAAATACATGTAATACCTTTCTAATTACATTTTCAATTACAGAATATTACACAGGCATAAGCTACTTAAAATACAGTGCTTTAAGATTGTACTTAAGTATACTTCATGTGTATCTATACTGTAAACCGTATCTAGCTGCACCTTCGTTTGATTTAACCCATTATTACACAGCTTAAATACATGTAATACCTTTCTAATTACATTTCAATTACAGAAAATTACACAGGCATAAGTTATTTAAAGTAAAGTATATCAAGATTGTACTTAAGTGTACTTCATGTGGATGTATACTGTAAATCTTATCTAGCTGCACCTTAGTTTGATTTAACCCATTAGTATTCAACTTAAATACAGTACATGTAATACCTTTTTAATTACATTTCAATTACAGAATATTACACAGACATAAGCTACTTAAAATAAAGTGTTTCAAGATTGTAGTTAAGTGCAAGTAGCTGTGTAACAGACTTGGTGTGTAACATATGTGTGACAGTAGCTGCCTGTTACATCTACATAATTACAAACTGTAATTACAGGCTGTTCCATAACTACTCCAGCTATTCCATTACTCTTGGGTGTAACCCTTACTGTTAAAGTTTAATTATGATATAAGATCTCATTTTGATGGTTGTCAGTGTTTTTCTAAGTCACTTTTTCGCATAGCAAACTGATCCACAAATCTCATCCTCAGATGTTTTGGTAACAGCAAGTTAACATTGCATAATCAGCTGCCTGTCATGTTTTCCCACACACACTGCTGAAACAAAAAAGCAGTTGCGCTTCGTTAAAGAATAGACACGGATCTGGAGAGATGGAGTCAAAAACTGACAGCCTCAAATCAAATACAGGTGCTTACACTTCCTGTTCTGCCAAGTTCTTTCCTGTTCACCTTCCTATGCCTCTGTGCAGGAAGACCCTTTTCTTCTAAAATAACCTATGCCCGTGGCTTTTACCTCTTAAGTCCTTCCAACACTGAACAAAAGGTTAGAGTTTTCTGTGTTCTTTCTTCTCTAAGCAAGATGTGTGTGGTTAGTTTCCCAAATATTTTTTATCTAGAGATGTTTTGAAACTTTTTTTCCCCATTAATCAACTGTATCTTTGAACTCCACTACACTCTAAGAAATATTTGCAATGCTACAGCCCAATGTATTATATGCATTTAGTTGTGCTCTATGAAAAGCAAAGCATACGTTTTATCCAACACAGTCTCATTTCAACTCGTCACATTTTGGCGCTTGGTCAAGACCCTTTTGCATCGCTTTTTGAAGCTCAAGGTACCCCCTTTTCAGTCACTTTTCGATGTGAAGGATCCTCCATTGTTTTAAATAAGAAACTCTTAGCATCAATATGCAGATGATTTTTATTTTATTTTGTCGTAATAATTAAAAGATGTATTGGGTAAAAACAATGGCATTATTGCATATATGTAGGGTGTGATTTTCAAAACAAGTTTTATTTAAATTATATTATTTACACATTTATGAGCACGTAATCCAACCTCTGCCCCTAAACCTACCATCTGTCAATAAAACACAAGATATAGCAGGCAGATACAACTACCGCCATAATTTATTTCATATAAAAAATATTCATCTTCCAAGTCTTTTGAGACAAAATGTTTGATTTGTGAGAGGAATAGACACGGTCGCCATGCTGCTATTTCAAAAAAATGCCGCTACAAGAATTCTTACGTCAATGTTGGTTGTGAAATGCCATTGGCTCTTGTGTATCTCGTGATCGATTGCGTCATTCTACAGGACGGGAGTATGTTTTCTGAATGAGATGACTTCGCATTAACAGATTAATCATTTTTAGTGATTAAAACCTTATGATTTACTCTCTTCTTCGTGTAAAGAGTTCGTATGGCTTCCGAAGACTTGACACGACTTGTTTGTAATGTATTTATACTGCTTGTTTATGATTAGTTTGGGCAATCAATACCTGTCACTGCATTTGCCTGTGTGTGTGTTTATATTGTTCGGAGGAGGGTAGGTTTAGGAGAAGGGTGGGGTTTGGTGCTAGCCTGGGCCCGCCCATACTTCCTTTGACGCTAAATTCTTTTCGCGAGCAAAGTTAGTCTGGCCAAGCTGCCGTTTTAGAGCATTTCTGTTCCCAAAAAAGTGGGAACCAATGAGAAACTAGCTCCCCCGCCCCTGGCACGATGACGCAGCAGTTCTGCGGTGTTCAAGCATGGCGTGTAACAATCGTTCGACTCTGCTGTTGCAGCTGTTTTGAGAAATTTTCATGACAGGTTTTCTTTGAAAACGGAGCAAGAGTAATTAAAGTAAGTAAATACGTACTGCTTTATTGAAGCTACCAAACAATTGGTTACGGTGGCTTTAGGTTTCATCACTACGAATATGTCCTCGGAATGAGTGGTATGATTGGTTGTATATTCGTCCAGTAGTATTCAGAGGCATCTGATGGACGCAGGTTAAGTCAGCCTCCCAGTAGTAAGGCAGCTTGGCCAGACTAAAGCTCCTATGAGCTTAATAGTCGCGGAAGCCAGGCTAGTTTGGTGCTCTTCTAAAAGTAACAATTATATAATAAATGTAAACAGTAATTAACACTTCAGTAAGCCAAACGACTGAAAACAATGGAGGAACCTTGATTAAAAAGGGGTACCTTGTGCTTCAAAAAGCGTTTTGACCTATAGTCAAAAGGTGACGAGTTGGAGTGAGAGTGTGTTGTTTTGTCATGCAAAATCATGGTCAGTACTTTTAGAGCAAATGTGTGTCAGTTTAAGTAGTCAGGTTTTAGATAATCTTATAAACCCATTCTTTTGACTATCAGAATGAAGTTGGCTATGCCACACCACCCACAGGTTTAGTCATGCTGGCTAAGAATTCTACTGAATAAAAAAAATGATTACAAAGAATTTCAAGTCTGTGTGAAAGCAGGCTCTCCCTTCTACTTTATCAGATTGTTGACATGTTCAGACACACACTGTCTGTAAATATTTCTGTTTTTGAGACACTGAGCATCCAGCTATCATTTGCTTATCCTTCACTATATTCCCAGGTCAGACTGCTACTCAAAATCTGTATAAAACCAGGACAAAATGGCTGCTTTGTGTAATAAATAAATAAATATGGAAAGCTTGACCAGGGTTCTCATTTTGAATTAATTGTAGATAATAATAGATTAAAAATATTAAATGTTTGTCCATATGCCCCGACAATGCAACCATGCAGCTTCTTTTGTACTGATGAAAAAAAGTTGCTTTTTTAAAAATAAAAATATCCTAGATCCACTAATGTCTGTTTATTACCCAAATTTTGGTGCCCATCACCAGAAAAAAAAAAACACCCTACACATACACTTATGCATGCATTCCAAATATGTACTAGATCCACCATGTTGGTCCTGTCACATGACCTACCAACATCAGTTGCATTGCTTCTCTGCCATTCATAAATCCTCTGCTGTGGCCTCAAAGGATAGTAAAGTGTCCACTGAATGCACAACTAATGTATTTTTCGACTATTGAATATTTTGCATTAAGTTTACATCTTTTGCCTTTTACATAGTGTAGATGTATTTGACTTCAGCAGTAATTTAGTTTGACTAAATTGAATAATTGTCAATGTATCCATTTCAGATGTGTTCGTGTAGCAACAGAAACACTTTCCATGTAATACTTCAAAAACTGTACTACAAAATACTGTGACTGTATGTAGAAGAATTATGTATGTATAATATTTGCTAATGCCAATGAAGTGGTGCCTGTTATTATCAGATTGATCATGAAAGAAGTTTTTAATGTAAATATTGATTTTAGGAACATTAGTGGAAATGAAGGTCCAAGACCACAAAACACACGTGTTGCTAGCATGCACTGCTTTATATCATACAACAATCAGTCTGTTCGGCATCACATGAAGTCGAACACACCTGTTAACTTTAATTTATATTTAAATATGGGAGACAGGAAATGCAAGTTCCAAAAGTGCAAGTTTGGTGAACTTTTCCCTGGCAATTCATTTCACAAGAATTCATATCACATGACCAAATAAAGAGGTCATGTGACCTGTTATCTAAGTTGAAATAACGTAAATTTGCAGGAATTTGTTAAACATGTAACAAAATGGATTGGGTTGACTGATCAAGATTTTGTGTTTTTTACAAATCTCTTCATAACCAGTGTTTTCAGATAAAGGGTTAGTTCACACAAACATTAAAATTATTGACATCAAAGAGCCATCTGACCCTCCATAAACAGAAATACAACTGAAATTATCCCAGGTAATAGAATGGTTAAATTATGCATGTATTCTCTCAGTGTCACAAAACTGAAGTTGAGCCACTGATGTCACATGGACTGTTACCAGTTTTTTACTACACTTCTGGATCTGGATCATTTCAGTTGTATTGCTGTCTATGGGGTCAGATAACTCTCTGATATCATCAAAAATATCTTAATTTGTGTTCCCAAGATTAATGAAGGTCTTATGGGTTTGAAACGACACGAGGGGGAGTAATTGATGACAGAATTTTAGGTGAACAAACCCTTTAAATGTTAAATGATGAATCATCTCTGAGGAACATCTTAAATTTCATGTAGCTTATATACTTTACACTTTTTGCTGGAATCCAGTGTGTTGGAATCCATTTCAGCAAGAGTTTTTGGATGACCATACCGGTTTGTCAAACATGCCGTGCAGTGCAGCAGCATAGCCACCGTGTATACAAAGTGATAACTTTCTATGTTGATGATTTCATTATCACGCTGTACATGCTTTACAAATAGCTGATGATTAACAATTTAGCATCGAGCGCTAAGTAGCAGCTGCCATATTTGCAGTCACCGCACATCTGACAGGTGCTCAAAATGGCTGTTGACATGTTTTGCCCCTTTCACTCTCTCTCGTGGCGGCTGAGGTGAAAAGAGATAGTTTAAGTATGTGTCTGGAGGTGGGCGGTAATGAAAGACGAAGTGAATGGAGGGCCATGTCTGGTTCACAGGTTTTTTATTTCTTACTTATTTGGAGGGGAGGGACTGCAGCGAGTAGGTGTTAATTGACAGACAGCACACTGACCCGATGGGTGTTTGAACTGGGCAATCGGGTGGCGGATGAGAAATCGGGGTATCACATGTGACTAAACACATTGATTCTGACCCCTCAATTCACCCCTGACATTGAAGTGACAGACAAGCTTCAGTGAGACTTTATCTGAGTGGGCCCTGGTCCTAAACACACACGCACACAATACATGCCCCAGAGGACTCCCCATTACATGTGTCCGCAGAGCTCTTTGATTATTTTTATCTGCAACAGGAAGCACCCCTCTAATAATAAACCCTCAGATCAGAGCGATGACAGATCCCAATTAGAGCAGAATGAACAACAAAGGGGAAGGAGAGGGATGTGCTCCAGTCTAACGATTTTTTTGGGTTTGCTTGAAACAAGAAATAGAGAATGATTAGAGCTTTATGAAGCAGGAAACACGACAGTAGAGTTAGGAAACGAATTAGGCACAGAAAGATTCAGATGAGCAGCAAAAGAGAGATAAAGAATGGGGGGGGGGAGACACTTGTTTTCAAAGACAGAGACTTGGAATATCATAGATGGATGGGAAAGGAAGTGAGTGAGTGACGCAGCTCTCTGATTGGACATCCTGCTCGTGGCACGCATGTGACACGCCTCTTTCTCCAAACATCCTCCTTCCCCGTTATTTGGCGTGCTGTATCAAAAACTAGATGTAGGTTTATGATGCATGCACAGTATTTGCATTTGCGAGAATAAAATATTCTGGAGTGTGTCTGAGCAATATGACTAAAAAAGTCTTTATCACAGTAATAAAAGAAACTGGACAAATTGCATGAACACAAAAAAGCAAATCAGTCTGTAAAGCTGCTTTAACGCTGAAAAGTGCTATGGAAAATAACTGACTTTTCTCTTTTCAAATGAACTCAGAATTGCAGACGCTGATTTAACACACTGATTAACTGGAAAAAAAAAAAAGTTTTGTGAAAAAGTTCTAAAATAAGTTTAACATTATAATTTTATGACGTTCTCTGGTCATCCAAACCCCCTCTATTTTCCCTTCTTGTGAAACACAAAAGAGACATAGCAGAAAGACCTGGCTGCTCTTATATCATGAAGTTACATTAATAGGAAAAAGAAGCTGATAAGTCCCAAAGAGTCCAAAAATGACTTTTGCATGATCCAGCCCGAATGGATGCATCCAACGGAATCTTAGTTTAAAGAACGGGCTGGACTTACGGAAATAACGAAATAAACATGTCCCTGCCACAAAAAAACTGATTAAATTAAACTTTGTGATTTAGTCACGAACTGCCGTGAGACTGGGTTGTAATGTCACCACATCAAATGTCACATTTAAACTGATACTACTGATACTAACAAACTAATTATATTTGAGATGTATGGACTGAGGGAATATTTTTAACAAATTGTGGTTAATTGTTGAGCAAACTATTTCTTTAAAGGGCAACCGTATTAATATTATTATTATTATTTTATAATGTTCCAGACTTAAATGATTTTTCCTTTCAACGAAAACTGCTTTAATTTTGACTTCTACCCTGATTTTAGCCTTTAAACAACGCTCTGATAAAAGATGTGTCCTCTTTAAGATTTGTAAAGACAAACTAAACTCACAGTGCTATGATTGAGAAAGAAGTATTTCATGTGGAATTTCATCGCACTGAAATAAAGTGGCTGAAAGGATTTTCTTTATATATTTATTCACATTTGGAACAACATGTGTTTTTTATGCTACTTGGAGGAACAATGCGAAATTGTTTACTCACTGGCTTGTATTACTTATGCATAAATAAGATAAAGAGTTTTGTGGAAAATATTGCCTGACGTTTAAAATCACTAATCACAGATTTGACATTAGAGTTAACCTTGTTACTTGTTGTGGCATTTCTGTCAGGTTCATATCTTTCTTAAAAACACACACACACAAGTTAAGACTGATTAACCAAAGAAACCTAAACCACTGAAATCTACCAAACAAACAAATAATGCTCTACATGCATGAGAATAAACAGCCACTTTCCTAACACTGGGAATTCTATGTTATTTTAAGTCCATTGATCCTGTATCCATTGATCTCTCCCTCATTGCTGGAAAAAAGAAAAGTAAAGTCATTTCAGAGGCGGACTCATTCTTTAGAAGAATGTTACATTTTAGTTCCCTGTGAATAAGGACCGGCTACCGTGCTTCTCAGTTCACTTAGAATGGCTTATCACTAGTTATTTGGGCTTAGTGTAAAAATGTAATTGTTTTGAGTTTATCTTAATAAAATAATAATAATAAAAAAAATTTTTAAAAAAATGTTTGTATCTTATACAGGTGTCTTTTTGACATTGGAATGGGAGGAATTTTTCTACCCTGCCCAGTTCAGCCATGTATACATGCTCTGAACACACAGAGACACACTCAGACACACTGTCCACACCCCATTCACACCAACACTGACAGACATCCCCCAAATAGCAAACACCTGGACTTGACACACACACACACACACTAAAATCTCATGAGGGAAGCTTGGGGCTCAGTAGAAACATCAAACATCAGAAACTGGAGAAAAGAACCCAGCTGGAATACACAACTCAACAGTGCAGAGAGGCAGAGTATGAGACTGAGAAAGAGAGAGAGAGGGAGTTTTGGACAGGATTAACCATTTACCTACAGCTGTCAATCACACATATACAATGTCTTTGTCTTCTGGCACTAATGTTATTAGGCTTCTGTTGCTTAAATTGTGATTAAACTCTATGATTTTGTAGAATCTTGGGTAATATATATATATATATATATATATATATATATTTTTTTTTTTATTTTATTTTATTTTATTTTTTTTTCAGCAATAATACTGTTCTTTGAAAATAGGTTGAATTAATGCAAACCTGTTGTTTAAACAGAAGCGTATGCATTGATTAACAACCTCAGAGCTCGTTTATCTGACTTTATATGTTTATAAGTTATCTTTAAAAATCAATTTCCCAAAGCGGAAATGAATGGAATTTTTACTTCCAGAACCTGACTGTTGCTGTCTACAGATACAGAGTGTTTTTAATGTGTTGTGATTGCTTGAGTGTTATGGGTAGGAAATTACTGGGACATATTAATAAAGCCCACTCTCTATGATATTGTGGTCCCCAGATATGTGCTTCCTTTGGTGTTAGTACATGTTTTTTTTTTAATTGTCTGCTAGGTTAAAACTGTCAGTCTGATTGCTTAAGAAATGGATAGCATACCTCTAATCAACATGCCACCCAGTTTAAAGTATCATTTATACCCACAGCACCAAGGTTTAATAGTTAGATAGTTAGGGTTAAAGATTTGCTTGCCATACACGCTTCACTAATAATAACAACACAGAGCAGAGAGACAGATGACACCCCCTATGCTCTTTATCTGCAGTGCTTATTCAGATGTGTGTGGATGCATGGTCTTATTTGGCCATGTGTGTATATAGGACAGTGTGGCAGTGGGATATCACAGCTGGCAGAGATCTGAGAAAAGCTTTCAGAGTTACTTACTCTAATCCAGAAGTACAGAGAGACAGAAAGAATGTGTTGGAAAGACCTAAAAATTGCACTGTTTTCACTAAGCAGGATGAATCAACAAACCATTATTGACCCAACACAAATCCTTGGGGCACACCACTAATTATGCTATATATGTAGTGCACCCAATGAGTGTACGAGTGTATATTAGTAGTCTGTAACAGCCATATAGGTTAAAAAAGAGAAAAAACAAAGAGCAATTTGAGGATAAAATGTCTTGGTTCATTTAGAGGACAGAAACGTTTACGCTGGTATTCGTGAGAGAATCGTAAAAAAATACAGTGAAACTAAAGGGACAAGGAAAAAGCAAGTTTATGGCTGAATCATCAATCATACAAGGAACAATTACTTTAATAATGCAACTGCTAAAAATATTGAGCACCGTGTGAAAAAAGGTGTGTATCAATGTCTTAATATGCCTTTGGCAGCAGGTGTGAGCCCTGATGAAGCTCAATGTCTGCCGGACTTGGTGAAGAGTGAGAATTGCCATTTGGTATGTGTGTGTGCGGTGATTGTTAGTGAATATGATCCCGCTGAGCTGTGTAGTTCTAAGAGGCTGTGTTGAGGTGTCATAGTACAAATAGCTTCCACAGCAACAACCATAGCCGCTGATTGGAATCCCTCTTTCATGGTGACCATCTGATACAAGTCTCGATGTGAGCTGATTACTAATTAGTGTAAGAGATTATCTTTTAATGATCACACTGTTTAATTAGAGGATTACCGCAACAGTTATTATGGGCCTGTTTATGTTAACGGATGACTAGTAAGCTTGCCTATCTGATAACAAACTAAAAACACCAGAACACCCTCATTTGTCTGGATAAAATAAAGAGAAACTTTTATGGACCATAAACTGTAATGCTCCAAAAGGCTGAACGTAAATACAAAATATACAAAAGGAATAAGTGGATTTTCAATGCAGACCTAAATAACACTTTTAAAGCATTCAAGTGACCCATAAAAGCACATTGACCATTGTAATTAACCATTGATATATGGTGATTCACTTAATTAGAGCTGTGTAATATTATATAGAGACATATTACAGATTATATGTAATACCTATATTTGTAAAGTGTGTCAATCCTTAACTACAGTTTACGTGATTTAAAGTTCTAATACCCCTAGGAGCTGTGGTTTATTTTAGAACAACATAATGAAATAATAATAAATAATACAATTCTGTCCTTATCTTTACACATCTTCCAAATAATGCTGGTTGCCGTTTTTGTGAAGTTTAGGCTTATAGATAGTGTTTGGTGCTTGTACATCAGTGCTATTATTAAATCTGATTTTAGGCATTACTCATGGATAAGGTTAGGTTTAGGTGTAGAGATATGGTCAGGACTATATTTTTGTATTAAATGTTGTTCAGGGTCAACTAAATATGTCGATCTAAAATTGGCAAAATCAGGAAGTTACTGTATTACTATGATGCCTAGACACAGTGTTGATAGAGCTTGTGTATATGGATTTATTCATGTGTGTATCCTGCCGTTAGGAATGTTCAGTATTTTTGAGCTCATGTGGGTGTGGGTTTGAGAATATTTGTGTGTATTTGTGTGCGTGTGTGTTTGCAGGACAGTACGCTGTTTCAGCTGTAGGTTATTGTCGCGCTGTGATTCTCCCTTACTGAGAAAATATTGTGGTACATCTGTTCACACTTAGCCTTAACACACACACATACACACACAGGGAGAGATTAGAGATCAGATGAGAATCTGAAATACTTTAGGGTGTTTTTAGTGAACTGAGATGAAAAATTATGATCTTAGCATTCAAACATCATTAAAAGTCAAATAACCATATAACCCACATATTCAGCACACTGTGAAAAATGTAAGTGTGAAGTTGTTGCCTTAAAAATTAACCCAATCTGACCCTAAAATGTATTTTTGTTGGTGTAACCTAATGGAGCCGGATTAATTCTAATAAACAATACGTAAATAATATTATGTAATAAAATGTAAAATATGAGACAATTAATTTAGACACAGTGTAACGCACACACACACACTTTAGAAGGTACAATAGTGAGTAACTCACAATACAATGACTTTCAAATACATTTGTGCACATTAGTTCAAATACACTTGTTCAAAATGTGTGCACAGAATATTAGTAGAGAACAGTATGTTAATTACTATGTTAAGTACTTTGTAATAGACATACTTTTTTTTCTTCTGTGAGCTACATTTTATATATAGCAGTGTAGTTTACAAAATTGTGGCCCTTAAAAGTAAGCCCAAATCTGCACGCACACACCCCCCCACACACACGTTATATATGTATGTATTTATACACTCCATACTGTTACAATATGGGACGTGAAGCGTTCAAGTTCAAATGCAAAACAGTGTTTATTAGCTCAGAGTTGAGGCAGACAAGGTCGAGCACCGGCAGACAGGATCATAGGAGGCATAGACAGGAGAGTAAACGTAATACAGGCGAGGGTCAAACGTACCAGTAAACCAAGTCCTAAGGGCAAGACGAGAACGTAGATCCGGGAACAGGCGGAGATTGGCAACGGGTAATCCAGACAGTAGACACAGAGAGAGAGAAAAAGCAGACGTGGTAATTGATTTTGCTATTTGAAATTTGACAGGCTCATAACTTGAAAGACATCGGAAATGCAACTGCAAATGGACTTTGCTTTTTCATTTGAAATGTGTCAGTCAGTGTTCGTCCACGAAAGCGTAAAAGCAAACGATAATGCAAAAATTGCAATTGCATTTGAATTATGTCACAGTTTATGTGTTCACATATGGAAAACGCAATTGCAAATGCAATTGGACAAAACTCAAATGGTATCGCAATTCCTTTAGCATTTGAATTTCCGATGCATTACGCGGACATTGGAAATGCAATTTGCAATTCCTTTTGAAAAAAGTCCAGGATATCATTCCATAGAAAACACACACGAATTAAGTACAAGAACCAGGTAGATGATGTAATGAACCGTGAAGACACACAAACACATCCAGGGATTTATACACATCAAACTAGGTCAATGGGTGGAGCCAACAATGAAACACCATGACCACTGACGAGATGGGGGGAGACATGAATCAAACACCAAGGCAACATACAAGGTGGGCGGAGACAAGAGGACACAGGTGATAGTTCATACATGAAACGGAAAAACACAGACACAGTACATAGAAGGCTGGAGAGCCATCCAATCTGACTGACACATCCAGCTGATCATAACACATACAAAGTTTGGAAACATTCAGATTTTTAAACATTTTTAAGTTTCCTGTGCTAACCAAAGACCAAGGCTGCATTTGTGTGCTGAAAAAAATACGGTACAAAACGAATTGTGAAATACAATTTGAAATAACTATTTTCTATTGTTATCCATTTTAAAATATAATTTATTCCTGTGATGCACATTTTAATTTTCATCATGCATACTCCAGCTTTAGTGTCTTGACTTTTAGTTTGCTATTACGCTCCATTTCCTTTAGTTCCTGTTTCTTTTTCTATGGTTTGTTTATTTTGTTACCTATTATGTTCTCTTTCACTCAGTATTTTCACTCCCCACATATTTAAGTCCTGTGTTCTTTGTCCAGCATTGTCTTGTTTAAGAAATGCACTGTCCTGTGATTTGTATAATTCCTGGATCACTGTGTTTTGTTTAAATAAGAAGTCTGCTGCAAATATTTTCAACTGCACAACTTTGCCTTGAATGCGACAGAATACTAGGCCAAAAATTTATATTTTAGACCTTCTGTCCCTCACCCACTACATAGACTGCTCACTTTCTATGTCCAGTCTCACTGAGCTGTCCAAGGCACACCTGTCTGTGAATGGTCCTCCTTTGTAAAGTGGATGCTGGCTATTAACAACTCCCCTGTCATCATCGGCCTCACTGGTGAGCCAGCCTCATTCCAGCCCAGAGTCAAAGGGAAGATTATTATGAGGATTTTGAAGAGCTAATTCCCCAAAAACCTTTCTTCACAACTGGTTATTCACAGCTCTAAATATCTTGTATCTCTGCTGGTTCTCCCCAGCCCTGAATCTTCTTTGCCCAGTCTCCCTCTCGCACCTCCTTTGCTAAATCCAGCCAGTTCTCTAGCCCCACCTACACTGGATCCCGTCAGTCCCTCGGTTCTTCTGTCAGTGCCTTCATCTAGCCACTTTGAGTTGCATGCACTTCCAGATCCTGTGTGTCTTCACCTCGTGGAGTTCAAGCCCGGACTTCACCTCAGCCCTCTGAAACTTCAGATGCTCATTGGCTCCACATTTGCTTGGCTCCACCAAGGTCAGTCAGTCCTTGGACACCATGGGCACTAACCCTCCTTACAAAGTCATCAACCTGCCTCCACCGTGGTCATCTAGTTCTCTCTCTGTGCCTCGTCTCTTCATCCATCTGGTTTTACTGGGTTTCTCCGTCCCTCCAGCTCAGCCTTGGTCCTCAGTCTCATAATCGGTCCTCATAATCGGCTGAGCCCCCATTTCCACTTCGGTCCCACAAGTTTATGCCTCCAACTCGGCCCTCCAAGCCTCTGTTGTCACCCCAGGGTTCCATCTTTTTGGCTCTGCCTAGGTTTCCACCACTCCTGGCCCCACTTAGTTGGGCAGGGTCTTGGCTCCACTCTGGTTCTTTCTTCCATTGGTTCAACCGTTGGCCTTTACACTGGCTATCTTGGGTTTCTAATTATTACCTTCTTTGCTCCTACTGATTATGTTCTCCTTCTCCTTCTAACTGGAAAATGAATATTCTAAGGTGTGCAATCCTCTTCCAGGAAACACACAGCTATGAATAATTCCTAGGTCTGTTTGGAATGCATTACAGCGCCACATCACTGTGCCAAATTAAGTACAGTTAAAAAAATTCCTGTCCTTAAAACCTAAAACAGCTAAATAAATCAACAAATACATTGACCAAGCCTTTCACCAGTGCTGTCCGGCAATTGACTTTAAGGCTAATGTAGCTTGCAAGTGTATAGCTAAATAACTAACACTGCTGTTCTTGAAGAAGATAAATGTACAGTCTCTCTATTAATAGGGGTGTTATGCATCATTTTTCAATAACGGCCCGTCATCAGTAATTCCTTACACACACACACAAAACACACACACATTGACCCCATGCGTTGTGTGAGAAGGGTGTCACAGCAGAATGACCTTCCTTATTTC
This sequence comes from Enteromius anoplus, assembly GCA_032359395.1. Classification (NCBI taxonomy): domain Eukaryota; kingdom Metazoa; phylum Chordata; class Actinopteri; order Cypriniformes; family Cyprinidae; genus Enteromius; species Enteromius anoplus. The sequence goes on along the minus strand of JAUMHG010000059.1, from coordinate 2,866,483 downwards.
AGATGTGGTAACTGTATCTGAGCTGACCCCTTCAACCTTTCCAAACCTCACCCCCTGCCATCTCTGCCTCTCTCGCACACATACGCTGGGGCAGCCCGGTCCCTTATTTGTTCAGTATGCAGGACTAATTTTTCGCATGTAGCGAGTGCACAAGTTGTGCGGCTGACCGATCTCAACCCTCGGCTTACCTTATGGAGTTAGTTACTGTCACACACAGTTCAACCCTGACACTACCAATCCAATCATGCGCTCCGACAAAGAAAGAGAGGGAGAGATCGCTTGAAGGGTTCCAATGTCTTTCCAGCCAGTGTCTCACCCCCCTGTTTAAAGCTCTGATCCTTATCGTAATTAATTCAATAAACCCGCAATGTGCCGCCAACCTCTTAGCCCCTCTGTCAGACGTGGACATGGATAGACTTTCACTATTCATGTATGCTTGTGTGTGCAAACGGCTCTCTGCGAGGAGTTTTCAGTTCGGTGTATGAACTATCATAGCAATTGAATCTGAGTGTGTTACTGGAACCAGGAATTATATTGGGTGTGTGTGTCTACGTAAACGTTAATATCGGGAATAATCAGAAACAGACTAGGCACAAAACTTTTTCTTGCAGTAGGGCAAATAGAAAGGTTTAATTGCATTTGTTTTAGGCTTTAAAAAAGACTCCCAGAGGTTTATCCTAGCAACTTAACACTTAAAAAAGGGAAATGCTAAGCTAGGGAAATGCTAGGTCATTGTCAGTGCAACAATTTTAAGTGTGTGTGTGTGTGTTTACAGTATGTGGGCCATGTTTGGACCTCTTCTTTATTTTTAATAATTGTATAACTGCAGTTTTGTGGATAAACAAATTAGCTAAACGCTAAATGACTTCATCGAGCTTTATAATGCTTTTGAAATTTGTCGGTGTTTCCTGTTAATGCTAGTAGACACATATACTATATGAGAGCTGTGTCACAAAACCCAGTGAGCTGACTTGCTGTCTTGCTGTTTCCTTTAAGTTAAAGTTGTTCTGAATACAAGATGCTCTAGACCAGCTGTTTATGTCCCATAAAATTATTTGTTTCTACCGCCGTTCCTATAATGACTGTGGTTTATCTTAGCATCTATAAATTCCCATAATGCATCATTACAATGATCATTACACTATAGTTTTTACAGTAGTCTTTTTCACACAGGCTTCACAAAAAGCTATTAAACACCCTAGGTTTTGAGAAGCAATCAAAATTTTGGTTTAATCACGGATGCAGCATTTACCGTTTCAATCTTCTTCCTGGATTTTAGTGCTGTAACCCATGAAGTGGTGATTGATGCTCTGGTAACCAGACTCACCAGCACCTGGCTTAATCTGCACGCTTCGCACAGGTAACTAAACACTCCAACGGCATTAGCTATCTCAAGGAAATCAGGCAGCACAGATGCATGCAGATCCCTTCATGGCTGCACCAAAAGCCATTAGCTACAATAATATCCAAAGTATCAGTAAAAACAGACTAAATGTCATCATAGAGATTTAAAATAATTGGGAAGGTTATATGGATGGACACAGAACAGAAGCAAGAGGTATGTTATGTTTTGTTAGGATTATTATTTTACTGTAGGTTGTGTGGGTATTGGAGAGTACTACTCATGGATGAGAGCTGGATTTGCGCAGGGCTCAAAAGAGCTTACAGACAGTTTTGGGGTTAGCTTGACGCCCTAAGGCATAGTATGTTAAGTCCCACTTTATATTAAGTGTCCCTAATACCTGTGTACTTCCATAGTAACTAGATCTGTATGTAGTATGTAGTGTGTACAGTGTATGTACACACCGGTACATAGTATCTACAGCTGTAATATGTCTGTAACTACACACATGTAACACCCCTCAGAATGGTGTGTGTAAGTACAAATGTGTAACAGGACTAACAGCACTTT
>JAUMHG010000059.1:2843328-2864471 GCA_032359395.1 Enteromius anoplus | reverse complement strand
CTTTACATATCCCTAAACCTACCCAACTACAGCCCCTGATCACCCCCTGTTCCAGTTACTCTTATACATACTGCTGTTACAAAATGAAGCTGTGTAATTCCTGTTACATGACTACTTAGTGAAGTTAAAAAGTGTTGTTACCAATTTCCTGTTACACATTTGGTGTAGATACTAGATCATGTATCTACAGCTGTAGATACTATGTAGCAATGTATACTTATACTGTGGTTACATATTAGATACACATCTAGTTACTATGGAAATACACAGGTATTAGGGACACGTAGTATAAAGTGGGACTGTACTAGAAGACTGTCTGTTTAATATCTTTATATAATTTAATATATTTTATAGCACAGCCCACAACATAATGACTATGAGAAAATTTGCAAGTGTACTGTACGTATGTCAACTTATTCTATAAACCCTACATCTAACAGTCTACTCTCTGAGAGCTAGTAGACGTGTATTTGCAAGTTGATGAGAATTAGTTGATGTGTACTTATAAAGGTACTTATAATTAGAAGAATGCTTAAAGTGAACTATCAAAATAAAGTGGAATCTAAATATCTATGTATTTATTAAAGCAGCTGAAACACTTTATATTTTAGAGGTCTTCCTAAAAAATGTGAGCATTACAGCATTTTCATTTATTAGCAGCATTTCATACATCATGTTTACTTAATCTACAAAGCAATTACTATACATTTATCAAATGAAAAGTGTAGCAAAAGACTAGTGAAAGTGATCACAAAGTTGTCACAAAATAGGACATCAATCAAATACAAGTTCAGTGTGATGTAGCTGTCCTGCGGTCACAATTTATTACATTTCAGAGCATATCACGCTATTTACCCCTGACCTTCGGCCTCGCTGGTGAGTCGGAGTGACCGCCATTGAAAAGTGTAGGGAAAGGGTTTTCGGGGGGTGGGGGGGGCAATGCACTCAGGATATTTGACCAGAATTTGCCCTCTGCCGCACCCCCGCCCGCCCTGTCCTCTCCGTTCCCCCTCAGATCAGTCAAATTGGATCAAGATGACACCAATAATTGATTCAAGCTGCAGTCGCGCTCAGCCCCAACGATCCATATCTGAGTGCGTTTGTAACTGGTGTCTGTGTTCACAGCGCTCCATCGTGGCTCCACGCAGCCCAGTTTACCTTGGCTCAGCCCGGCTATCCTTTCAGCCTGATCTCCCTCAGAGAGTCCTTGCGCCATGACATCATGAGAGGAACTGTGAGGTTTTCACAGATATTTGGGAAATTATAACTCAATCTTTTCATCAGCTTTTCACTCTGCACACAAAAAAAGTGTTTTCTTGAAAACTGACAGTTCTGGTCACCGGATGTAATTGGTTGCTGAAGATAAACAGTGAACTGAGAGCCAATTTTGCAACATAATCGGTTGCCTTTACTTTACATGGTACGCAAATGTACATCAAAGAAATATGGTACTTGTCCTAAAACATGGTAAGTTTTAGTACTATTCTGAATATCAGTGCAGTTTGCTTTGTGTATGTTATCGAACGCTCACGCTGCAAGCATTAGAGCTCGGGTCTGATTGATAGTTCAGACGTGATTGTTTTCGTTTGCTGTTCACATCACGGTCCTGAACTGACGCATATGCAAAAGAAGAATAACAAGAGGTCATCCAGCACTGAAGTAAACACAGAGGTCAATACAGTGATATGCCACAGAAGCCAGGAAATTCGTGAGCATGTGATGAGGAGGACAAAGATGGGGAGAAAGAAAGCTAAATCTTTGAATATTTATTGTATGACCCAGTCAGTTCAGGTTGTATTGAACTGCCACTGTTTATCATTACGGCACTGACTACATCTACAACTGTCCGGTATGTACAATTTTTAGAAGGACTCCCATCAGCGCAGAATTATGACAACTGTTGATCTAGAGTGAAGTAAAGAATTCACATGAATTCAGTTCAGACTGAGGTCACGCTGCTAAACGTCTGACCTGCACTGGATTTAGAACCACATGTGGAAGAGGTCCAAATCGGAATCAAAAAGATCAAATTCCGTGTGGTTTGTGCTGTTCACACTGTCATGAAAAAAAGAAGACATGTGAGCAAAAAAATTGGATTTGGGCCACGTTTTCTTGCAGTCTGAACACAGTCACTGTAAGAACTGGTACAACATGAAACTCAAGTGCTCTGACAAGAATTGTAACTCTAGTTGCTCCAGTGACAGAATAAATAATCGGGACAGAGTTCGCATGGTCTGTATAGATTAGCTTGACAGTATTTGTTCTAAGTTTTAAATATTTTCCCACCTCTAATTAGCAATTTTCAGCCTGCTTGGGTCCAAGTAAAATGTTTAAAGTTGTAATGAACTTAAATCGAATAATAACAGCGTGAAGAGAGATATGGGCATGCTCACACACACATACAGTACACACAATAAGAGAGAGTGCAGTTTTAACGGACAATGACATATTTATTTTCATTCCACATGTAGACTACTGAAACCTTCATCACCCTGCGCTGCTTCCATAACCTCATGCTAACACGTGCAGCACACAGAGCACTGATACACAAACACAGACAAAACACTAATTAACTCTGAATAGATACATGAGAAGACCAGGGATTATTGTAAGGCTCTTTTTTTTCCAGGACTGTTTTTTCTTCCATTTTATCAATTTTGCACGATAATATGAATATACTGAATTCAACAAATGTTCACTATTATTTTTCTTTTTTTCACAACTGCCTTATAAAGGGACATTGTAGAAGTACGAAAAACAAAAAAATCCACGAAACATCAAAAAGCAATATACAAAAATATCAAAAGGCTCTTCTAGGCAATGGACAATAATGATTATTCAATTGTATGAAATTAAAAAGTGTGACAATCTCCCCAACTTTCATGAAAAGATCAGTTTCTGGCTGTACAAATAGTTATTTCTCTCTCTCTCTCTCTCTGGTAAGTCTTTGTTTGATGGTCCCTTTTGATCATTCTGAGTAGCATTACCTGTACATGTTAACTAACTCTCATTAGTATTAGTAGACAGTCTGCTTAATATCTGCTCTTTATTGTGATAGTCTCCCAACAGACATTCTACTCAATATTCAACAACGTTTTACCTGAATTGTACCTATTCAGACGAGGTGGCTAATTTGTGCTAATTCGTACAAATTCGTACGACCTCACTATGATTTGTCTAAACCCCATTGACGGGTAGGTTAAGGGACGGGGTTACAAACGAATTGGCAACTTGTAAAATATGTACAATTTACGAGTACGAGTGAGGTCAAATTAGCCACCGCTACGAATTGCCGTGAGACTGGGCTGGACTATTAGTAACTTTACAAGCAGATGTCAACTTATTTTAACCCTAACCCTGCAGTCTACTAATACTCTACTAATACTTACCCTAGAGTTAGTAGATATGTAGGTGCAACATTACTTATAGACTACAGAATGTGTTAAAAGCAACCATCTAAATAAAATGAAACGGTCCTACTTTATATTAAGTAGCCTTAACTACTGTGTACTTCATGTAAATAAATCATTTGGTACAACCCACTTATTATGAACATACATGTTTTGTACTTATATTTATAAATCACATCTGTAATTAATTTCTGGAATTACCTCAATAGCAGCAGATGTGTTTTGCAATACATTACGAACACAAAGTACATTGTACTTATTTTTTGATGTAAGCACATAGTAGTTAGGGCCAGCTAAAATAAAATTTGACCAGTGAAACTTTTTTCTTTTATTATGTGACCAAAATGTGATAACAGAATTTTCTGAATTCTGAATTGATCAGAAGAGTTGAACTGCTGTTCAAATGAATAAACTACTTCTGAGAAAGCAAGCTTTTATATTTGACTTGAAATTTTAACTAGGCTTGCTCTGTAATATATATGTGTGTGTGTGTGTGTGCGTGTGTGTTCAGAAAGACCATCTTTTGCTGCTTGAACACATGGTCTATGTGTTCTGTTATCAGATGATCTGATCAGGGAGTACTACTAACACAGCACTAAGTGATGCATTTAATTATAGTTCACATTATCTAACCCTGAGGCTCACAGAGAGCTACACACACACACACAGAGCCACAATAGCTGATTTCACTCTCTAAGTTACCATGGGAAATAATCAAATTTCCATCCTCTTCCCAATATGTCGGATTTTTTATTAAATGGTTGGCGATAGCTAAAGTGACTAGCATGTTGTAAGCATGCACTGACGTTAAAGTATATTCTTTCACTCAGACACATTGTAGAAATAAATTGAAGTCAACAGACTGAATCCAAAACCATAATTAAATGAAAACTTTAAACGCTAGTTTGCAGTAAAAATGTATACCCGGTTTGAGCTGATAAACTCAATCCCAGCTCTTGGTACTTTATAATCCCGTTCCCCAACTTTCCTTTCTCTCTATATTCTTCAATGCTCTGTCTGAATAAAGACAGGCAGATGGGAACTTTTAATCAAAGCAATATGCAGTGCATTCAAGGTATAGCTTTATTTTGCCAGTATGTGTGTTCCTGGGAACTGAAGCCATGACCCTGGTGTTGCTAGCACACGCACAGTTTATTTACATAAGCGTGACCTCTCACCTCAGTATCAACCAGAAAAAGCATCATAATATTAGGTTTTTTTTGTTGTTTCTAAACTGTTGTGTTAATGCCCTGCCTTAAGTCTTTATTGGTGGTTTACGTCATGGTGCAGTGCATTCTGATGCTGATACCACTACACAAAGACCATATCCTTCTATTGTGCCCCCCTCTCTCATTCACACACATTATCACCCAGCTCTAATCTACTAAATGCTACTATACTGTAAAGCATGAACATATTAAGATATTATAAACATTAACATCATGGGTTTTTGCTATGCTGCTTTGAAACAATGTGTATTGTGAATACAATAAATACAAATAAATCAGGACTTGATTTTGACTAGTGGCACCAAATGAAAATTGTTAAATCGAGAAGGATTAATTATTGGCTTGTTATCAGAATAACAAGTAAAAAATTAAGCGAGTTTTTGAATTAAGTTAAATCCTTTTTTTCTGTTTGATTATTTTGCTTAACCCAGAGAGCAGATTATTTAACTTATTATATTATAAAAACTCACAAAATTGTGACTTGATATTTTGGAAACAAGACAATAATTTTAACTTGTCTATAAAATCCTTCTTATCTAAATCTAAATCTATTTAATAATGCTTGAATAATGCTTAATTCAGTCAGACCAATTCAGCATTAAAATATTTTGTAATATTTTTGAATACTATACTGATTGTAAATAACCGAATGGTCATAGGGTACTTGTTTTCTATATAGTTTTGCTTTGTTTCTCTGCTAACTCAAGAAAGATAATAAAATATAAGTTCCTTTCAGCACACAAGAAGAGAAGAAAGTAAAATAATATATTTACTTGGTATTTAGCATATAGAATTATAAAGTGTATAAACTGCACAGTGTTGTGTGTGCAATTAAGGTTCCGTTCTTGACATACATTCTCTGACGACAAGACGAAATATCTTATGCGATCTTTCTTAATTCTAGATTAAATGTATTGGTTTTGTTTACATTTTATTGGAAAAACAAGATAAATATTCCATATTCCTTAAATCCTGTGGCTGAGTGGGGAGATGATGAGGAACAGGACGATTCGGTAATCTGTTGAGCAGGAATATGGTGATGGAGTCTGGTGAATACAAGACCGAGTTTCAGCAGAAAAACCTCCTGGAGAGAACATTCATCCGAGCCTGCCTTGCTTTCAGTTGTTGAAGCCCTAAGACTGGCAAGAGGAGTTTACGAATCATTACTTATCTTGCTGAATCTGTCCTCTCCTGGTTACTCACCAGATCCTCCTGTTAACCCTATTGGAAAAGTTCAACTCATGAACCACACTCCAGTGGTTTGATTCCTACCTCTTAGATAACTCCTTCAAGGTTTCTTGAAGGTTACTGGGATGCCTCAGGGCTCAGTTCTTGGACCACTCCTTTTCTCTGTCTACATGGCATCACTAGGTTTTGTCATTCAGAAAAATGGCATTTGCTGCTGACACTCAACTCCTCAACTCAACCTCTCATTACATCCTGATGATCCGACGGTAGCTGCTCACATTTCAGCTTGTCTTGCTGAATGAAGGACCATCACTTTCAGCTCAACCTTGCCAAGACAGAACTGCTTGAGGTTTCTGCAAACTCATCACTTCATCACAATTTCGAGTCGAAAACAGTCAGTAACTTTGGAGTTGTGACTGATGATCAGCTGAATTACTTAGACCACACTGCTAAAACATTTTATATATATTAGCACATAAAAGAGTGAAACATTTAGTAAATAAATAAAAAATAGTCAGAGAATGAGCACTGAAAACAATCGGCTAGTTTTCATAAGATCCTTTAGACAGCATGATTAGCAAGAAGGAGAGATCTAAGGGAAGGAAAGAAAGAGATGAAGGTCTCCTCCACACAGCTGTTATATTATCAGTCTGTGTGTGTCTGTGTGTGTGAGATTGTGTAGTAAAAGTAGAGTTTGCGCTTATCTTCAGGGTCACTGTGAACTGCTGGGATCCAGCTGTTGTGTGTGTGAAAAAGAGAGCAATTTCAGTGATAAGAAGTATCTTTGCTAAAAGTATGCACTTCACAAATAATCATATCACATAATCATAGCACCAGTCATTTTCCTTATTGTGTTCTTGCGTGTAAACTCATTTCCAGAATATCTGTAGCTGACAATTCTAAACAAGCATTTTTTTTCCGTTTCTGATTGTCCTCTAAGAATTGGGAAGCATTACAATCAGGCCTATAATTAGCGTCCCCTCTCAGTGTGTCTGTAATATTAAGAACTGTATTGTGTTCTTAGTGACTACAGACTCTCTTCTGTTGCCTCTGAGCGTCAGTGTTTGTATGGAGATATTATAATGCATATTTATAAGGACAATGGTGGAAAAGCAAGAGCAAAGAATTCACAAATATTTGGGAAATCCAAATGAGCAAATATATAAGATGTAATTTCTTGTCTATACCAGAAGTAAACACAGACATTGCCAAATTTGACATTTATTTATGAGATGCACATGTCTTTAACCCATAAACCATCTCACCTGTGCATCAGTAGACAAGTATGAATATCTTGTTTTAAAATGTCATGTTATTGTGTTGTTTTTATGCTCTTACTTGTCACAGTATTTCAAAGAAAGAAAGTGAGATGATGTAAGAATGTAGCTGCATCTTTCAGAGCATAAAAAAGGGTCCTTAAAAAAGACACAGAAGGCATCCCATCTATTGCCATTTGTCATTTATACTTAAATTTAATTTCATTGATGTTGTTATTCATAAAAAGTGTCTTTTTAAAATGCAATCTCTGGTTACATTTAATAAACAACAATATCAATATACCAAGTTTCTTTTTTTCACTTAATGTCACGTCCCACACTGTAGCACGGTAATAATTTTGAGGCTCAGCAACACTTCAGAAGAAATAAACAATCTTTACCATAGCAAAATTTAAACTGAGGTTACACTTTATTTTAAAGTTTATTTGTAAGACTGAATCCACCAAAGGTATAACAAATATATTGGTATACAAAACTAAATAAAAAAGTAGGTGTTTATTTGTTTGCGTTGTGAAACAAATATATCCACTTAGACCACCTTAGCCATTTTGTTACTGTTCATGTGCAAATACTGCACAAATTCTTTCTAAAAATGAAAGTAGAACTACAAGGAAAAGAAGAAAACAAGAGAGCAATTCTGTTGGGAAGCAGATAGAGGATGAGTGTCACTGTGCCCTTTTCCAATCTCTCCTTTTACCTCCCTCCCATTGAAATGAGAAATACCAATGCTCAAGTCCTTGAAGCCTTAGAGCTGCCGCTGAGAGCACACACACAAACTCCTTTCCATTACACTCTTTCCTGAAACCTCCGTTTTTTAGAAGAAACCAGAACGAGCATAGACTGAGTCAGTCTTTATATATAGGTGTGCATACACATGTCATAACACAATCGCACACATTACCCATGCAGCCAGGCTATCCTAGGTCAAGCTCTGACCTTCCTGGACACACACACACACACACACACACACTTGTTTACTTAGCTTTCTAAATGGAGACATTCCATAGAATTCTATTGTTTTTATATACAGCTATAAATACAGCCTAACCCTCACCATAACCCTAACTGAAAACTTTCTTTAATTTTTAAAAGAAAAAAAGAAAAGAAAACTTGGACTTTATTTATGTATGACTTTATTTATATATGACTTAGCCCATTTTTGTGTAACATTTTGTCTCTCACACACACACGCACACACACACACACACACACACACACACACACACAAATGAATACACTCTTAGTATAATAAATTCTATAAGCATCATATAGTTGTGCATGACAATTATAGGTGTATGTGTGTGTGTGTGTGTGGATTTTTATGAGGGCACACATTTGCATAATGACATACATGGGTAAAACATATACAATATGAAGGTGATTTATGAGAAAATTTTTAGTGTCCCAGTAATTCAAAGGCTTCAAAAACATACCAAATGGTGTTTTTTTGTTGTTGTTTTTTTTTTATTCTAAAAATGCACACATTTTCCTGTGATGGATAGGTTTAGGTGTAGGGGAGGTGTAGGGCAATTACACATAAAGTTTGTACAGTATAAAAACCATTACGCCTATGGAGAGTCCCCATGAATCATAAAAACCAACATGTATGTATGTGTGTGTGTGTGTGTGTGTGTGTGTGTGTGTGTGTGTCTGGTTCAATACGGAGACAGCTGTTGCTTGTTGAAAGGCTAAGTCTTGCCTCTGGTGACTACTCCACCATTAACATGTTCACGCGCACACACACACACACACACACATATATGATTACTTAGCTATCTTAGACGACTTTCCTTAAAATTCTGCAGTTTTTATACACAGTTGATTATAAATCCCACGGTCTTTCGCTTATAGTTTTGTGACAAAATGTACTTTGACTTTATTCTGTATTATTTAGAGGCTGTTTTCCTCATGCGGACCAAAAAAATCTCTTCACAAGGTCAAAGTTTTCTGTTATTACTATACTTGTGGGGACATATTAGTCATAACGTAATTTATACCAGGAGCACAACCCCCTCCCCCTGCACACACACGCACGCACTTATATGTTTGTTTCACTATATTATTATGAGGATACCTCATAAATGTCCATTGTTTTTACATCAAGTTAATATTATCTGGCTAATCTGACCCCAACCTTTAAAAATATTACTTATAAAACATAGACTTAAATACAAACATGATTTGGCCAATTTATAAGCCTTTTTAACTGGTAAGGTGTTTAACAGTTTTCATTGCATAAGATTATTGCAGTGAGAACGCTAAATATAGTGGTGATCACCATCTGTCTGATGCGAACAGCTAGAGCACTTTTGGAGGGACATAGAGACCTTGTAAACACCCAGGATCCCACAATCAGCCTTTTTTTAAGTCTGCTCAGAGTGATTGACATAAAAAACATACATACATCATTACATGCATTACATTTTTAAAGTAATAGCATGTTTCACCTAAAAACTCATAGTTGTTCACATGAGATGAATAGGAACACTTGCCAAAAGTGAACAGACAACACAAACAGACAAATCCAACACATAACCGATTTATCAATATATATATGTATTCATTTATCCAAAATATATATATATATATTTTTACATATTGTATTTGTATGTACTGTGTATATTTATTAAGTGTATATAAATACAAACACATGCATGTATTTACTAAAAATATGTTATATTTATATATTAAATATTTTTAGACAAAATATCAAATATAAGAAAATAAATATATAAAAAAAGCATTTACATTCAAATACTTTTAAAATATATAGTGTGTGTTTTAATATAGACATAATAAACAAACATAGCATAAACACATATATTATGCTGAGAAAAACTTTTATTTCGGATGCATTCATTGAGATTAATCATTTGACAGCACTAATATATATATATGTGTGTGTGTGTGTGTGTGTGTGTGTGTGTGTGTGTCATATGTGCTGCTATTTTTCAATAACAACATGTATTTGATAAATATCTCCTAAGCTGATATGTAGCTTATTGAATCCCAGTGTCACTTGAGTTCAACCTTGGGGTGTGCAAATTATTTCATCAAGGCCATATATGACCATGTAATTGTAAAATAAAAAAAATAACGACACACAAATAAAGTAGCCTACATCAATAAATAACTTTATTTTTGTCAGTGTAGGTACGTCAGGTTTGGGCGTATTTATCCACCAATAACTGTAAACATCTTGCGCCATCTACTGAGCAAAATATTCTTATCTCATTCAGATGATTTGACCGAATAAGCTTTGGGGCTTTTTAGAGTGATGTCAAAGCATCTAGCGCCATCTTTCGACAAGAACGTTTAACCTGGGCTTAAAGTGCTGGGTTGACTACAACTCCCAGCATTCCTAGCGGTTCTTTGAAAGGTGAAAGTTCATTGCGCAGCCGCAGCGATGTCATTTACAGCATGGCTGCGCTAAATTTCACAAGGTGTTTAGTAAGGTCCTACTTTTGCGTTAAATGTGTAAATCATGCACAACCACGTTTGCAGACAACTGCGCGAATGTTTTGTGTATCAGCACCACGCAGTAAGTATAGTCTCTAAATGAGACGTCATTGTCTCTGTGCTTCATAACAGAGTTGACCTTGTATATCACGTTTTTATGCGTATGTGGCTGCTAAATATGACTAAAACATGAGTTTTCAAAGCTAACATAAGAGTCACAATATGTGTTTGTTTTCATGATGTTTGGTGTTCTTAAAGTCTTACATTTCATGATATTCTTTTAAAATACATTTGAGTGCTGTGTAGTATTGTATATTTTGAAAGGTAACACTTTATTTTAACGCGTTCCGATTTCACTTGTTAAATGCTTACTATTATGAGAACAATAAATGTATGCATAATCACATGCTACGCTAAAACCTAATTCAAAACCTAACCATAGAGTAAGTACATGGTGTTAATTAATATTGCTCAGTACTTAAAATTATATTTGCGCTGGAACAATTATGTATAAGCATGATATTAGTTGATCACTGTTTGTTTTTGTTCCTTCCTCTTCCAGATTGTGTTGATGTACCTAAAGCCCAGTTCTCAGATGCAGAAGTTCAAGACATCCTGACCAAAATCACAGGTCTGGACCTGAAGAAGGTTTTCCGACCCATAAAACAGCAGCTTATGCCACCTAAATACAAGCTTATGACAGACACAGAATTAGAAGAGGTGAGATTACTCACGACGAGCGTTTGGGAACAACATCAGATTTGTGATGTGATTGTACAGTGACGCCGCAGTTTTAATGGGGTTCATGTGTTCTGCTGCCGAACAGGCCGTGTGTAAAGCAGAGGAACAGGCAAAACATTTGCTGAAGATGCCACCAGTCCTGCCCGAGAGGAAGCCCATAAATGAAGTGCTCTCTGAAGATCAGATGCTAGGAGGCATGGACACTGCTAAATACGTGTTCACAGACATCAACTTCAACATCCCACATCGAGTAAGAAAAAGACCTTGTTTTTGTGTATCATTTTTTTTTTTTCTGATCTATTAATGCAATTTCTGGCATTTTTGTGCGTATGCAAAGGTACTGCGTTGTCATTTTTGTTTCTCTGACCGTTATTCCAAAGGAAAGATTCATTGTTGTGAGAGAGCCCAGTGGAACCCTAAGAAAAGCAACATGGAATGAAAGAGACCGGCTGATACAAGTTTATTTCCCTAAAGAAGGTCGTAAGATTACACCACCACCCTTCTTTAAGGAAGAAAACCTAAGGGTATGGAACGTGCAAAAGCTGATTGAGTCTTACTAATATGCACAAGTGTTCTTTTGTGACGAGCATTATCACTCTCTTTACAGGTTGTCTTTGAGCAGGACCGGCACGAGGATGTGCTAAACCAGTGCGTTGTCCAATTCGAGCCAGACTCTGCAGAATTCAAGAACGTGAGTTGCTGGCAGACGGATGTATGCATGAAAACATGTTGGTCTTGTAGCTTCTTGGAGAGAATAATGTTTGTATGGTCTTCTAGGTGCTCATGCTGACCTATGAAGACATTGAAAAGCAAGGGAAATACGATCTGCTGAGATCCACGCGGTTCTTCGGTGGTTTGGCCTGGCATCTGGTTAATGGCCGGCGAATCGATAACCTCCTTGTGGACATGTTGCAGAGAGACCTGTGAGTATGTGTGTGGGGAAATAAGAATGTGGACACCCTGAATTTTTTTCCTTCATGTCCCTAAAGGGTAGTAATGAACTTGCATTTAAAGTCTATCGGACAGGTGTTACTGGAGGGTTTAAAGGCAGCTTACCTTATATACCTTATAAATAGTTACAGTAGGGCCTTTCGCACGACTGGAACCTTTCAGAGTACCCAAAATAATTGTGGAAGTACCCACTTTTTGGGATGTTCAAATCACAGAGACTAGGAGCGGTTTAGGTACTCCGTTTGGAGGAACTAAACTAGCTCCTGCTTTAGAGTAAGGTCTAAAAAAAAGCTCAGTGATGTAAGTGTATTGGCCAAACGCACACGAAACACCAGCTACCCAGCATTTTTAAAAAGCTACGGAACGTAAACCTGTTCTTTAGTCTGCTGAGATGTAAGTTGTCATCTCGGTTGGAAACACGGCATCACTGCTGGCCGCTCAGTTTCTGCTGCAGGTGCAAATGCAACCAGGAAAACAACCCGAGGGAGAAATGAGTTCTCTAGGTACTACTCTGCTGGTTACTTCCAGAACTGAGTGTCTAGAACCACGGGATGCAAAAGCCCCCTAATATAGCATGCATGGATCATATGAACAAAAAGAAGCAAGACGAGGGAATATCAGTATAGCTTCGATCCTTCAGAACTCTTTGAAGTTTCCGATTCGCTGACGTGGCTCATGCATGCAGTTGCTTTGTAATGATGATCATGTGTTGCCATGCCTACAGGATGCAGGATGCAGTGAGATTGGTACGTCTGTTCAACTTGGTTCATCCTGAGAGTGAGTCTGCACAGCATGCTCAAAGACAAGAGGCCACTGACCTGGACCTGCTCAAGGTGAATACATAATACAACATAGTCAGGTTTTTTGTACTTCACATCAATTCTACAACTTGTACTGTGACCACAAATTTGAACTACATATGATTCTCATACTGTTTCTTAACTGTTACTATAAATTTAATGTGAGCTCCAGTTACCTTTGTATATGTGCATATGCCTGTTTTTACTGAAACCTTTCAGACTGTGAGCCATTTCTTTTTAAAAATGTTTGTTAGGGATATCACATGCTAAATATAATAATTTCTTTTGAACATTATGTTTATTGGGTTAAATAAAATAATTGATTGCTTCATGATTACACATGTAGAGTTCACATTGTTTAAGATATGGGGGCAGAAAATGTATAGCCTATATTTATAACATTTCATAAAGTTAAAATCACACGAAGAGTGCCGTTTTTCTTTCAAAACTCAGCAGGATTACAAATGGTTTTATGCAACAGTTCAATAAGCAAAAAGTTATTATTAAGAGACTTATGTTTTAGACGCCACATTTCCTGCATTTGCTCTATTTCGCCAATACAAATCTCCCAAAACACAGCCACAGCACTGTTCTGCTTCTCTGACGGCGTTTCGTTTCTGAACGAATCTACGTTTAAATGATTCGCTTCAATTGCAGTGACTCACTTAACAATGACATGCTGCCTCCTACTGGCGGTTTCAAAATATCTTCATTAACTAAAAAAGTGTTTCAAATATTAAAACATTATTTATGCATTAGTATTCTGTGTCCCTCTAAGTTGCATTGAACTGTAAATACATCTGCATGCCAATTGAGATGTATTGCATTTTGTTGATACTGATTTCATTTGCTTTTTAATAGCAAAAATGCAAAAAAAAAATTTTTTTTTTTTTTTTTTTTGGGTCAATATTGCACACCACTAATTCATTTATAGAATAATTTAATAATAATAATTGTGCTAATAATACTTTTGACACCCGATAATGGTTTAAAGGCTGAAATTTAAAGTTCATTATTACATAAAACCTCTTGTTTTAGTGAAAACCTGCATCTGAATTGTAAATTATGCATTTTACATCAATTTTACATTATGGCTCTATAGACATTACCCTCCCCCGCTCATATGGCATTCATTTTATTTTTGCAGGTCTTAAATTTGAGCCTTAAAATCCTGCAGAAACCCTGCTAACTATTAACCTCAACGGTTGCCTCAGACTCCTTATTGGCTGCTTATTAATAGTTAACAAAGTAGTTATTAAAATTAGGCTTCTAAAATATGCTCATACGGAATAAGGCATTAGCATATGCCTCATGCTTTGTAAATTCTAAGAAAGAGTTAATACTGAGGACCGGTCCTTAAAATCAGACCCCCTCAGATTGTGAAAATGCATTGTAAATTAGATTGCATGTTTATCTAGAGATATTTATTTAACAGGCAGGGTTTAGACTAAGCCAGGGTTAGGCCATGGTACAATTAGGATGATAAACATGACTAGGGTGCATCCTGAGACAAAACAAAGATACTGATGTATTTAAGAATCAGTCAGTGCACGTGTATTTCAGTTGAAACAGCTCAGACTTGCATTTTTGTCTAGGACTAGGCTTAAGCCTTGTCTGTAAAACCGGGGCCATTCAGTGAAACTCTGGAGCTGCTGGAAAAAACACTCTTACAATAATGATATGTGCTTTTGACAAGTCTGGAAACAAGGATAAGGGGTCAGGCCCAGGGTACATCGCTTCCCATTAGCCTGTGGTTAGACCTTTAACCCAGAACGTCATTCAGAGTGCACAGAGTAAAGAATGGCAAAGAAACCTTGTCATATTCTGAGATGACACCAGTAATTTGGTAGAGATGGTGGAGTGACAGGTTTTAATGTGTGTGTAAGAGAGAGTGTGTATATTCAGTTCTTTGAGAGGAAATGGGAAAGTGTAGAGTTGATGAGGGGCCACTTTTTAGTCACGGTTCCTGCTTAGTGCCCGTCTTATGTCACGTTGACCCTTTAACCCTAGTATCAGGAAGTCAAGCTGGTTGATTTAGCCGGCCCAACTTGCATTCAGGGTTTTTTTTCTTGCTTAAGATTTTGCACAAAGAAATAAACAATACTTTTGATAAATATCATCGTTTAGACTCATCATGAGACAAAGACTCTGAAAGCTGTACTTTCAGCTGTTTTATTGTACATACAGCGGATTAGCTGCCGTGTTGACATCACATTAAAAAAGAGCAAAGATCAGGCAAATAGAAAGAATCATTTAAAAAAAAAAAAAAAAAAAAATGTTCTTGAAATAAACACTATATATATGTGTGTGTGTGTGTGTGTGTATAGATGCATTTAAAAAGACATTGGAAAAAGAAAATGATAAAAAAGCACACAAAAATGTTGTAAAACAGAAAACATTAGGAAGAAAACTTTCAAAACTTGTAGCAGCAAAATACTTGTAGTTGTCATCATTTATTTTTTAAGGTGTATATTTGATGCATTTATTTGCCTTTTTTCCTTATTTTTAGATCTATGCCCAGTACGAGTCGAAGAGAGCAGGATTCATCGAGTTGGCGATGCAAACCTACGAACAGACCAAAGCACTGAGCTCTTTTTAAATACACCGAAGAGTCGAAACGATGGACAATAGACAATAATTAAGAATAAAAGTATGTCACAGTTGAAATGTTGATGTTGAGTTTTGAAATGTGTACTAAATCTGTACATAATAAAGAAATCTTTTGTATGAAAGGTCTATTTCTTTATTAAAATATTCAAATGGTTTCTTTTGTTGTCAGCCCGTTCAACTATATAAAGAAGAAAAGTATTTAATAAGAATATGTCATCCATTCAGATCTAGGATGTGTTATTTCAGTGTTTGTTTTGTTGAGCAGTGTATAATGGCAGGGGTGGCGAATGGCAATCCTGGAGAGATTGGCGTCAACCCTAATCAAACACACAAGCTAATCAAGGTCTTTTATGCATAAAAGGTACAGTTTAAGTCAGGGAACTGGGACCGCTATGAGGGAATTATCATTTGTACTCAGTAAACCATTTTTGCATGTTCTTTTTAGATTATTAAAGTCCAAATAAGGCCCATTACCATGCTTTTTTTTTTTTTTTATCTCTTGCTATTTGCTAGAATCCATGCAATAGATGCCATGCATCTAAACAAGATTTCCAGGACCTCTAGCCAAAACATAGAAATCATTAACAATGCAGCTGTTTATTTCATTAATCAAAACCTTTCTGTGCACAAAGTTTTATATCACGTGTTTGCTGCTAAACCGTTATTTATTTAGTTTAATCTGACCATAAAACCCAGTCTATATATATATATTTGTAGCACTTCAATCAGAGACGGTCTTATTATTGGGAGATTCCAACTTCTGCAGCGCTACCTTGGATCACGTGTGCCTTGATAACCAATCATATTGCACGACGTTGATTTCTGTTAGAGTTGTGCGACAGTCAATAGCTGTTTACGGATACCATAAAAAAGTACGAGAGGTACCGTAAACTGAATTCCACCCGTCGCAAAATTGACCACGACTCCTCACATAAAATAACGTTTAATTGCAAACATGTTGAATATTAGCCGCCATGCTGTTGATTCTAGAAACGATAAACTGTTCTTCGCAGAAAATATTACCGTCACATCTGGGTTATTACATGTTTAGGAGGCGAGGGTGATTAATGTTTGCCGTCTCCCCTGTTAATAATGTCATCTCTGTGTGTTGTCCTTAAAGAGCCACCGTACGTCAGAGAAAAACAGAGTGACGTCTAAAAAAATAAAAGCTGCATAATATAACAACCCGATTTTAAAGACGTGCTTTTGTTTTGTTGTCACGATTACCGCTTAAACACATAAACCATATCATAAAAGTTATTTAGTGATAGTTTTAATAAGCTGGTCTCCGCCTCTGTGATTTTGAGTAACTGTTATTTCGGTCAAAGGGCATCAATGGCGTATGTTTTGAGATCTGCGTTCAGAAGTAAGTCATATATAGTTTGATCATCTAACCAACTTACATTTGTTCAAATCAACTGAGCAACATTCACCGTTTATAGGAATGTTAATGTGATTGAGCAGTGAACGAAACATAACCTGCAAGCATAAAAAAAAAATCGAGGTTTGAGGTTGTAATGAAAAACTGTCTGTAACTATCGCTAAATGTAGGTGACTGTGTCATGGGTTAAAGGTCACATACGCAATCATTTGTCTTTTCAAGTGCAGAATTAATTACATTTACGGACTAACTTTAATCAAAACGATATAGCATGCAGCCGTTGGAAAACTGTGTATAAATATAGGATATAGTAATGCATAAATTGTGCAGGTGTTGTATCATGTTGTTTACGATTAATGTTTGGACATATAAATCATAGCCTATATTTTTGTTATTACATTACATCAACTAATCTACGATAACAACCGGTTTTATAAGCTAAACGATTCATAATATTTATTTGTGATCATATAAATGTATTCACAGGGTAATAGACACGCTATTGTTCAATATTACATTAAAATCTATTGTTTGTTGTTAGTTCATATTAATTTGTGTTCTGTGCTTAACGAATGCTAATTGAAAACGGTTACCTTATATCAGTAACCTTCGACCTACAAGGACGAATTACTTTTTTAAATCTTTGTGTTATATTAGTATTGCAGCATTGATGTTTTTTGTTTGTTTGTTTGTTTTTAAAATATGCATGTTTGTTTTTGTTAAATAGAAAGTTCAATGAAAGCATGCGAAATAGAAATGTTTTGTAAACAAAAGATCAGTTCAATGCGTCTCGGCTGTTAGAAGGGGTTAGTTTCTGATTTCAAAAACTGGTCTCAACATTGATAATAATAAGAAATGTTTCTTGAGCATTACATCAGCATATTAGAATAATTTGATTAGAATTCATTTCAACTTTAAGGCATTTTTATCATTCCAAATGTTTCATGTGCAGTGTTTTATGGGCAATTTCCTGACCCAAATGTGCTTAAAATGCTCTCATTTTAACGTTCTAGTTCCAGATCTGTGTGTATAGTACGTTTGGTCAGTGGTAAACTATTGCTCACCTGTTTAATTTTGAACGGCCGTGTCCTCTTCATGTAACCAGTGTGAACCTGTGTTTTGTGATCAGATCAGGCTCTGTTGACACCGATCATGAACGCTGTTAGAGGAATGTCTTCATCAGGAGGGCCAACACCCCCCTTCACGACCCTGTCAGTCACCCGTCCAGCCGAGGCCATCACTCATGTCGAGTTCTGCCGCCCGGAGAAACGCAATGCAATGAACAAGGCATTCTGGCTGTATGACATCCATGTCCATACCACATGCTAGGAATTGTTTTTTTATTATTATTATTATTAGTATTAGTATTATTTAATTTTACCTTCCACGAAATTTCCTAAAAGCATCATAGCTTTGAGTTGATAACATCGTTTATACTAGAAACGTCCAATTTTATGCTAATTTCTACTCATTTATAATGTACCATTTGAATGGCAGATCTGAAGTGTTCTCCGTCATAAGGAGGCTTAGTGATATACATGTGCGTCTGCCGGTTTTTGTTTTACGTGCAGTGAAATGGTTGACTGCTTCAATCAGATAGCTCAGGACTCAGAGTGTCGCGTCGTGGTTTTCTCAGGTGCTGGGAAGCTCTTCACTGCAGGTAAAGCTATCAGACACATGACCAAATATGACCCAGTCTAGACCTTTATTTCAGTCTTGTGCGCAGTTTGTGTTTTCTTGTCTGCGAGACTAATTCTCATGATATGAAAATACATTTGCATGATGTTTCAAATGTTGTGACCACCGGTGCAACCCAATGGAACATCCCCTAGCAAAATATGACTAAATATTATATGCCATACATAACTGTGATGTAATAATCCATGTACAGGTATTGATCTGATGAGTATGGCCAGTGATATTCTTCAGCCTGAAGGTGATGACACAGCCAGGATCTCGTGGAACGTGCGGCGCGTCATAACCCAATACCAAGAGACCTTCACTGTTATTGAAAAGGTTACTATTTTAAGGCGTCATTCTGGGAAGGCGTATGAATACATGGGTCATTCTAGAGTACAAAAAGAGATCTACGGTAAATATAAGGGAGAATTTGAGTATGAAGATGAATGGTAAACAACATTGTCTTAAATTTGTCCAGTGTCCAAAACCAGTGATAGTGGCCATTCATGGAGCGTGTATTGGAGGAGGTTAGTTTAATTTTAGGCTTATTTCATAAACGCATTCATATTGTGTTTTAAGTGCAAATACAAGTTTAATTCTGTTCATGTGTGCACAACTTTCAAAAGAAATGTTCAAAACCTAATATTCAGCTTTAAATATGTTATCATTCCTTTTACAGGCGTAGACTTAATCACAGCATGTGATATACGGCTGTGTACGCAGGATGCCTGGTTTCAAGTCAAGGTCTGGCTAGTTTTTGATTGTTGTCGCAAGTTTGACTGACCCCTTTTTAATCGTCTGTTTGGTAAAAGCTTGCACCTTGAACCCCTTGTGCTTTTATTTGTTTAATACCACGTTAAAATAACTTATAAATTTGCATCAGTTCAACGTTGAATGCCTGAATCGATAACTCTTTCCTGTTTCAGGAGGTAGACATTGGTTTGGCAGCTGATGTTGGGACTCTGCAGCGTCTCCCCAGTGTGATTGGAAGTCGAAGGTACTTCATCTTAAAGCGTGTGATAGATATTTCCTTTAACATTCATGCATTTAGTAGACGCTTTTATCCATGCATTCATATTACGTTTATGCAATTGTTTATCCATTTTAAATGAGGTTTCTTCTAATGTTTTTCAGTTTAGTGAACGAGTTGGCATTCACTGCAAGAAAGATGTACGCTGATGAAGCCAAGAGCTGTGGACTGGTCAGGTGAGATATTTAGACGTGAGATGATAGGCTAGATCTTTTTTTTTTTCACAACGTAGAACAGCTTTATATTGTATTAAATATATGTTCCCTTTTTGTTGCGCACAGTCGGGTTTTCCCAGATAAAGAGACTATGATGGCCGGAGCTCTGGAGATGGCTGGAGAGATTGCCACCAAAAGTCCCGTAGCAGTCCAGGGAACTAAAATCAATCTCATTTACTCCAGAGACCACAGTGTTCCAGACGCCCTGAATTACATGGTAAGATGTGTTGAGTAAAGTAAAACAATAGAACTGATAAAATGACGAGCATGAGTTTATTTGTTCTGCCGGACACAAAGGAAGGTCTTTTGAAGAAAGTTTGTAACCAGGCTGTTTTTGGGTCGCCACTGACTTCCATCGTGGGGGGGGGGAAATACTATGGAATTCACTGGCGACCAAAAACAGCCTGGTTACAAACTTTCTTCAAAAGGTCTTCCCTGTCTTTGGCAAAACAAAGAAATTCGTACTGGTCTGGAACAACTCGAGGGTGAGTAAATGATGACAGAAATTTCCGTTCTTTTTATTAGTGTTTGTCCAACAACAGCATATGTTGGCATTCAACAAGCGTGTCCACTGACAACAGGTGGCATTATACATTGTATTCTTTTGCAAATCAAGAGTGGCAGCTCTTTACTGTTTAGAAATTGTAATGAAATGAACACCTGTGTAGGTGCTCAGCTACTTCTAAAGCTTTCATTATGTATAATTGTTAGATATTCAGTCACTGTAGAAATCTTGCAGATTGCTGTCTTGTTCAGTTTTGTAATATATTGTTTAAGTTTGGTTTTTTTTATGAAATGTGCTGCAACCCAGCCATTAGCAGTGTTTCGCAAACTAATTAAAAGCGTCAACCACCTCCATTTTTTTATACAGGAATCAAATCCTAATTAGTTTTTAATGGTAGTCAAACCTATTTATTACTAATTATTGAACTTTTTTTTATTTAAAGCATCAAACAAATACATGTTTTAATTAGGGCCGGGACTTTAATGCGTTAATTTAGATTAATTAATTACACAAAAATAGCGCGTAACGTTTTTTTAACGCATTTTAATCGCACTTATAATTTTTTCGGCGGACCGATTATACTGGAGCACCAACTAGCGTTTCTAATGTTCTGAATGTACTTGAAAGAAGGGATGCACCGATCCAGATCGGCCGATATGTTTGCGCG
>JAUMHG010000059.1:2829606-2842253 GCA_032359395.1 Enteromius anoplus | reverse complement strand
TCCATATGAAAAAACTTACTTCTCACTGTTCTCAGGTCAAATATTTATATGCGATTAATTTCGATTAATTAATTACAAAGCCTGTAATTAATTAGATAAGTTTTTTTATTCGGGTCCCGGCCCTAGTTTTAATTATAAGTGAATAGTTTTTGAAAGGCTTGCCCTGAATATTGAATTACACAAGCTTCTTATTATTATGTGCTTATTTGTACATCGGATATAAACCAACAACAGTTATAAGATCATCAAGTCATCAAGTGCTTCTTTGAGGAAAACCGTTTGTGTATAACAGTAACAGCATTTGTGCCTCATGTTAAGGTGAGACACTGCAGGTGAATTAGGGTAAAAAAAATTAACTCTCGTCTCGTTTCCAGCCAAAATATCTAAAAATTCTCAAATCAAAAAGGATTTCCAGACAAGAAACAATTACTGTCTTGTTTTCAGAAAAAAATTCAAATTAAGTGAGTTTTTACTTGAAACAAGCTAAATCGTCTTTAAAATTTTATCTTGTTTTTTCTAAAAACAAGACAGTCCTTTTTTCTTCTTGATTTCAGAATTTGGCTGGAAAGCATTTGTTGCAGTGTTATCGCCTTACTTACCTTGTTGATTGATTACATTGATAATTGTTTGTATTGCAAGTTTTCTAAATATTAAGGATAAAAATGCAAATGAGGCAGTATTTAATGTAATATGTGCCAACTTGCACACATTTATAGTTTAAAAAAATCTCTTTTAAATTTTTTTGACATTTTACAGTCAAAAGTTTTTACAGAGGGAATTTGGGGTATCTTGTTTAACCACTTTCTAAATCAGAAAATACTCAGAACAGACAGAAAACAATACATTTTGACAGTTTTTTGGGGAAGATATTGTATATTATCAATTATTTATGAACAAATCCCTTTAAAAATATGTATTGTAATATGTGATACAAATAGGTAACGTTTAGAAAAGAAGCACTTCACGGTGTCTTTTGGATGTTGTCTGAAGAAATACTTTATGAAGAACCCATCATCTCAAATTGTTTTGAATTCTGACATGTTTTCTGTTCCTGTTTGTTTCTGCAGAACACCTGGAATATGAGCATGCTGCAAACCCAGGATTTAATGAAGTCAGCTCAGGCAGCGATGGAGAAGAAGAACCTCAAAGAAGTCACTTTCTCGAAGCTCTGAGAGTCTACAGGCCCTCACTACCAAATAACATCATCTTCAGTTAAAAAAAAAAAAACACGCAAATCAAACCTAAGTTAGGTTTTCTCATCTTAGTCACGATCATGATTTTTACATCTACTGTATATTTCAGTTCTGTCGTTCAGTGCCTTAATGTTGGTTCACCCAGAAGTCTTGTTAAACGCTGAGTGCTGAATACAGTAGGAACAAAAAACCTTAAGAGGTAAACGGTTTGACTTGTTTTAACTGTGACTTGTGTTCTGCATTACATGGAATGTACAATTTGCATCAATTTGTATATTTTTGTGATATTTTTGCATCTCAATAAAACAACTAATTCTAAAATAAGTGTATACTGTAGGGCATAGCCAATATGGAGGATTTGTGAAGGGAAACTAGTTTGCTCTTGAAATATGAACTTTGTCACCGCTTGGATATTGTATTTTTCTACGCGTCCAGGTTTCAGGTGTTCATTATCATACTGTGCACACTATAAAGTTATTCACAGTACTGTGGATATCATGTTATATTACAGTCTCCTCAGTAGGGTATAAAAAACTGCTCCAGTCTCGTATAGACTTGAAACCGTCCTCCACAACCAAACCGGAGAGGTGTTTTAGACTGACATCTGTGAGAGATTTGGGTAGAGGGATGTCTGTGTTGAGTTGGGCTGCAGTGATTCTGCTTATTGACCTGGTTTGCTCCGGTAAGACTGCTTTCACATTGCCTTGAATTAGTTTGTATAAAAGCATTAACTTCTTCACTTTAATTTGAACTTGAGTTTAAAAGAACATGATGTTAAAAAGGATTTTATCTATTTATCTATTAATTTCATCTATTAATCTATATCTATATTTTTTTTCTTATTATTATTACTGGTAATATTTTCTGGAAGCAGTGTCATTATTTACACCCCCTGATTAATTTATATAAATAAGAAGATTCTGTTTATGAAACTTAGTTTGTAGAGAAATGTAAAATAGAACTATATTAAAATGTAATATTTAAAAATGCAAAAAAATAAATAAATAAAACTATTTTGGAGATCAGCCATCATGGAATAAGACTGAATTCTACAGGTGCTGAATATCTTCTAAAAGTTGATTTATTTCACTAATTCCATTCAAGAAGTGAAACTTGTATAATGTATACATTCATTCCACGCAGACTGCTATCTTTCAAGTGTTTATTTCTTTTAATTTTGATGAACTAATGAAAGCCCCAAATTCAGAATCTCAGAAAGGGTCTCTCAGTCTAGTTCTGTAGGCTCCACAATCACGGGGAAGACTGCTGATTTCACAGCTGTCCTAAAGATGACCATGGACACCTTGCACAAGGAGGGCAAGATACAAAAGTTTTGCAAAAGAGCCTGGCTGTTCACAGAGCTCTGTGTCCAAGCACATTAATAGAGAGGCGAAGTTAAGGAAAAGATGTGGTAGAGAAAAGTGTACAAGCTATAGGGATAACAGCACCTTGGAGAGAATTGTGACACAAAACCCATTCAAAAATGTGGAGGAGATTCACAAAGAGCTGGAGTCAGAGCTTCAAGAGACGTAGGTAAGACATGGGTTTCAGCTTCGCATTCCTTGTGTCAAGCCACTCTTGAGCAAGAGACAGCGTCAGAAGCGTCTCACCTGGGCTAAAGACATAAAGGACTGGGCTGCTGCTGAGTGATCCAAAGTTATGTTCTCCGATGAAAGTAAACTTTGCATTTCCTTGGGTCCCAGAGTCTGGAGGAAGAGAGGAGAGGAACAGAATCCATGTTGCTTGAGGTCCAGTGTAAAGTTTCCACAGTCAGTGATGGTTTGGGGTGTCATGTCATCTGCTGCTGTTGGTCCACTGTGTTTTCTGAGGTCCAAGGTCAACGCAGCTGTATACAAAGACATTTAAGAGCACTTCATGCTTCCTACTGCTGACCAACTTTATGGAGATGCAGATTTCATTTCCCAACAGGTCTTGGAACCTGCACACAGCGCCAAAGCTACCAGTACCTGGTTTAAGGACCATGGTATCCCTGTTCTTAATTGTGAAGAGGAAGATGGGATATGCCAGACCCAACAATGCAGAAGAGCTGAAGGCCACTATCAGATCAACCTGGGCTCTCATAACACCTGAGCAGTGCCACAGACTGATCGACTCCATGCCACGCCACATTGCTGCAGTAATTCAGGCAAAAGGAGCCTCAACTAAGTATTGAGTGCTGTACATGCTCATACTTTTCATGTTCATACTTTTCAGTTGGTCAAGATTTCTAAAAATCCTTTCTTTGTTTTGATATTAAGTAATATTCTAATGAGATACTGAATTTCGGCTTTCATTGGTTGTCAGTTATAATCATCAAAATTAAAAGAACTAAACACTTGAAATATATCAGTCTGTGTGGAATGAAGGTATACATTTAAGTTTTCACTTAGTGAATTAATGAATGACCATTATATGACCAGCACCTGTATTTTGCTTTGTATTACCATGTAGATATTACTGCATGCTTTTATTTCTAAAGAGCTATATGCATTTTATGAACGCAAAATTTGTCCTACACTTCTTTTCTCACCTGCTTCTTCTGACATGTTTAAACAAAACAGGTCTACTTTAATGAGGCAGTATTATCATCTCCAGTATTTGACCACATTATTATATTTTAAGTTTGTCAGTGTGCTTACACATATTGTGTCCATCCAGCTCATTATTGGAGGAAATCACTGTTCTGTTTCTTATTTATTAATGTTCTTTCAGTTATAGTGTTATGTGAAGGTACACTGAAGCTTTGCCAGATTTGATCGATGGGGTTAAAATAATTTAGCGAGTAATAAGATAAATGTTAAAAATGTTCAGGCATGCTTCCTGAGAGTAACCAATTCATCAGCTAGAGCTGTAATTAAATAAAAAATGACCGTGATTTTAACAGAAAAAAAAAACTGTTAAATGTTACAGGAAAAAACTGTTCAACGGTAAATTCCTGTACAATTTACAGGGAAAACTGTAAATTGATCTTCCCAGAATTCCCTGCATTGCATTTCAAAGATTCTAAATTTTCTTGTTAAATGAATGTTTATTGCATATTTCAGTTTAATGAGTCCCACCAAAGATGGTGTTTAGTGTTTGTGTGAATGACGCTGAGCACCTTCTATATATATTCATATTTAAAAGCTGCTTGTGATGGGCTTTTGTTCATCATGTGACTTTCTCATCTCTACCTGCTTTTAGTGGTTATCAGTGTATTTTAAAGGTAAAAAAAAAAAAGGTTAATAGCTTTAATAGGTTATAATTAACATTATATAATTTAATGAAATTACGGTATTTAACTGTAAATTTAACTTAAAATTGTAAAACCAAAAACGTTGTTACTATCTATCTATCTGTCTATCTTTCTATCTGTCTATCTATCTGTCTGTCTGTCTGTGTGGTGTGGTAAATATGTTAGCATGATAAATGAACTATAAACTAAGTGCTGCAAGTAAATATAAATTCATAAATCTAGAGTAATTATTGTATGGAAAAAATAGCTGACGAACAATAAAACATATGCCTCAACGCTTCCTTCTGTTGCAACTGAAGCATACCCTCTTCAGATTACCAAACACTCACACACTTTTGTTTTCATATGTATGGATATATGGTATATTTTCTAGGTCAAATTTTATGGAGGATGAAGGACCATGTGCATAAAATCCAAGAAGCCAGGATAAAAGAGCGTGTGACACACACTTCCACTGTCACTCCCAAAACAGGAAGGATTCACCAACCCCTGAACCACTTTGACAGAAAAAATGACAAAACTTTCCCACAGGTACAACCTTACAATCACACTCTTCTATAAATGTGAAATCATCAGGAAATATATCATTTTAAATAATGTGTTGTTATAAAATGTTCAATAATTATTTAAAATAAATATAACACATCATTTATTAATACTAATTATTTATTATTATATTATTTTGTTGTTGTAAAATGTTATTGTATTATTTATTTTGCCATCATCTATTATTCATTAATATTTGATCTGCAGAAATTCTTTGTGAACGAGGTTTATTGGCAGCATTCAGATGGACCTGTCTTTCTCTACATAGGAGGAGAGGGCCCACTCTCTAAATTCAGTGTATTATTCGGTTAGTACCAGTTTTTCTTGTTTAAAATCGTACTATTACCTTGCAAAAAAATGATGAGAGAAAATGCTACAGCTCATCCTGTCGATCACTGCTGTTTCCAGCTGAAGTGTCCACTGGGGGGCGCCAAAAGCGGGTTTTATTTTATCAATTACATGACGGCACTCTCAGCTCTCTCAGGAATGTTCCTGGTCCATCTGCTGGAAAGAATTAAGTAACATGGCGTTCACTGGTTGCCTCAATGATTTGCATTTACATTTTTTCAAAAAACATTTTTCATTTAACAGATGTCTAACCAAAGCAATCAAGGAACATCACATAGATACTTTCAGAGGGCTCAAAAAGCAAAGATGGCAGCAGGCACACAAACCAATATTTTATTCACAATAACGCACAGAGAACATAAATGTAAAAGCAGAGAAATTTGACACTTTTATCAAATTTGATGCCTGCTACAGGTCTAAAAAACACAAAGGGCTGAAATAGCAAGGCATTTTGAAAAGATTCAGCTGGGAGAATGCAACTATTAAATTAACTGACATCATGTCTGTAGCCAAATATGATTAGCAATAAAAGGGATGAGAGGCAGAGATTGTATAAATATATTACTTCTCTAGATCAGCATTTTTGATTTGTTCAAACTTTTTAGTTTTCAAGACTTGGAAAAAACGCACTGTACTGGAATCAGGCTGTACAACATTTGCATTCCATTGTAAGAATGAATGATACAGAAATGAATATGAAATAAACAATAGTGTATTTTGAAAAATTGTTAGGCCACCATGTGGACCTGGCAGAGAGATATGGAGCACTGCTGGTGGCCCTGGAGCACCGCTTCTATGGGCAGAGCATCAACCCCGATGGTCTAGAGACAGAGAACCTGAGAGATCTGTCCAGCCAGCAAGCGTAAGTCTCAGGTCACAATGATGATGATCACAGTGACATTTATGATACATGTTGTTTCGTCTCTTTCTATCTCAGTTTGGCCGACCTGGCTGCGTTCCATCATTATATCAGCCAGCGTTTCAGCCTCTCCCATAAGAACACATGGATCAGCTTCGGGGGTTCCTACGCTGGAGCTCTCTCAGCTTGGCTAAGAGGAAAGGTTTGTTCCAAACTAATCTTCATTGTTTAGTTCAAAAATGGTTTAATCTTCAGTTCCAAGTAAACTATTTTAGTCAATCAAATCTCAACCCCCTTAAATGAAAGTCCAAAATACGCTTCCTTATAAGGTCCCAGTAAAAGGTTAGTTCACCCAAAAATGAAAACTCTGACATTAATGACTCACCCTCATGTCGTTCCAAACCCGTAAGACCTTCGTTGATCTCTCCATAGACAGCAATACAACTGAAATGATCCCGGAAACAAGGTAAAAAAAAGATAAACGAGGGTCTTATGGGTTTGAAACAACATGAGGGTGAGTAATTAAAGTTAGGATTTTCGTTTTTGGGTGAACTTACCCTTTAATGCATAACTTTTGTGACCCTAAACCACAAAACATCATAGTCCATTGTCATATAGTCATGTAGTACATTGTATGGGCCAAAAATAATTGTATATATTAAAGAAAGTTCATATTTTTTTGTACATTTTATACGTATTATATTTTTATCACTTTAAATGTGATTCTCTCAACATTTAGATTTTGTTGCTCATTCACTGCAGATTTTCAAATAGTTGGATCTCACCCAAATATCAATGGAAAGCTTAATTATTCCGCTTCCAGATGCCATATAAATCTCAGTTTTGAAAAACGGACTGGTTTTGTGGTCCGAGGTCCCATTTATTACTATGTTAGTTCATCTTTGTTAACACTGCTCAATAAACTTCATGTTAATGTTCACTCCGTATCACTTATATTAAAAGATGCAGCAAAAATGTATTAGATAACGTTTCGATTAAACTTGAATTCATGAATTTAATTATATTCATTATGCTAACAAAAGGAAAATATGATTTTGATAACTTTCTTTCGCTTCTAGTTTCCTCATCTTATCTACGGAGCAGTGGCATCCTCTGCCCCTGTTCAAGCTCAATTGGACTTTAGCTCTTATAATAGGGTATGGTTTGGAGATATTTCATCAGTTAAAGCACATTATTATTGCACTAGATGGTTTGGAATTTATTTGTTTATTTTATTTTATTTTTTCAGGTGGTTGGTTATAGTCTTATGAATGAGGCAGTGGGTGGCTCTAAAAAGGTAAGAGCACAGTTAGGGTCACTATGAATGTGTCTGTGTGTTTGAGTGTGTGTGTGTGTGTGTGTGTGTGTCCTCAGTGTGTAGCAGAAGTGAAAGGGGTGTTTGGAGCAGTAGAGGCAGCTCTGTTAATGGGGAATGAGGTAGAGGTGGGGAAAGACTTCGGCTGCTGTGAGACTCCTTTCAAAGCGGAGGACAAGGTGGAGCTGCTGCAGAGTTTGGCTGATATCTTCATGGGAACCGTCCAATACAACGAGGAGGGGGTGGCGTTCAGCATCGCAGAACTTTGTGACATCATGACCAATAAAAGCCAACAGAATGAACAGAAGGAGGAGGCGTATGACCGGCTGGTCAAAATAGTGGCGGTAACATTTCTTCATCTCTGCTATTTTAATAATATTAAGCTTGATTGATTTCTCTATCCCCTTCAATTATATATACACTTTCTATATATATTATATATAAAATGGCCAAAATATGTAAATACATATTTGCTAAAATTTCCCCCCCAAAAATGTTTCCATGTTTTCTGGGGTCTCTCTCTTCATAGGTGTAATGATGTTTATACTGTACAGACTGTATGTGGTGTTGTCCTACACTGACCCTACACCTAAACCTACCCCTTACAGGAAACTGTGTGCTTGTTTCCTCATGGGGACCTAAGAAATGTCCCCACAAGATCAAAATATACTGGTATTCCTATCTTTGTGGGGACAGTTGGTCCCCATAAGGTGATAAATACCATGTGCACACACACACACACACACACACACACACACACATATATATATAATTACACTACCAATCAAAAGTTTGAAAACAGTAAGATTTGTAATATATTTGATATCTTTTATATCTTTTGCAAACTGCAATATTTTTTTTCAAGATACTTTGATGAATAAAAGTTATAAAGAACAGCATTTATTAAAAATATAAATATTTTCAAACAATATAAATATTTGCCATCACTTCAATTTAACACAGGAATAGATTAGATTTTAAATTATATATTAAAATAGAAAGTTATTTTACATCACAATAATATTCCATTATATAATTTTCTTTCCTGTATTTCTGATCAAATAAATGCAGCCTTGATGAACATAAGAAACATCTTTAAAAAAACGTACTGTTTCCAAAACTGTGATTGGTAATGTTTGTGTGTATATATATATATTTGTCAGAGAAAATGCATATTGGCATGTAAAGGAAATATAAATAATTTTTTTTTTTTTTCCAAAAATATATATTTTTTGTTGAGCTTCCTTGTTTGAAACTTACGGTACATTTAGCGCTTTTTGAAAAATACTAGACAACCTACACTGTATTTATTTACTAGCTCTACACATTTTAGCACATTACCCGAAGCGAGATCAAACGAAAAGCACAGTATGATATCTAACCAGCAGAGGGCAGCACTGACTGTGGAAAAAGTTGCCCTGTTCATTTAAATCTCCATACATTGTTTCCTCTATAATTTGCTGTATTGAAACATTCTCAAACATTTCTGCCATGTTTTCAGATGTACCGTGCCAGAGAGAAGGTCTCATGTCTGGATGTTTCTCATGAAAAGCTGGTGCTTGAACTCAGAAACACTACAGCTTCATCCTCCAGCTACAGACAGTGGTTCTACCAGACCTGCACTGAGTTTGGCTTCTGTGAGTATTAGATCTAGCCTACAGGGCTCGTTTTGATCATTCTCTAATTTCTGGGTTTCAATCAAATTCCCTATACAAATATTCTCCCACAGACACCTACACAGTAGCCCCAGGAGTATCTTCACACTTCTGTGCGAAAGTCATTACATGACAAAACAAAAAAATCAAACCAAGTGGCATTTCTCAGAACTAACCTCATCTTCTTTCCATTTTGCATTGGCAACAAAACTAGCATTGAGTCAAAATGTTATATAGCCTTGCCTACATCTACGTTTTGCAATTTATGAAGCTGGCGTAGTGTGTGTGGACATGTTTGTATCACACTGCTTTTTGTCTTTATCTTGAAGAGTACATCGATTGTTATCATAATTAAATGCCTTTTTTTGCCATAAGTAATGCTATGACATTCATGAAATTGAGTTCTGTGTATTGAAGTGTTTTCCAAATGCTTGTAGTTTTGAGTTGGTTTATAATCCAGGTTTGTACCTTTTGTGTTGGTTAATGGAGCAGACCAGACATGTGAGGACACCAGCTGCCCCTTTTCACGTATAGCAACCATCCAGTCTCAGACGGAGCTCTGCTCTCGAATCTTTGACATCCCTCAGGACCGTCTGCCTGTCCACATC
This sequence comes from Enteromius anoplus, assembly GCA_032359395.1. Lineage (NCBI taxonomy): Eukaryota > Metazoa > Chordata > Actinopteri > Cypriniformes > Cyprinidae > Enteromius > Enteromius anoplus. The sequence goes on along the minus strand of JAUMHG010000059.1, from coordinate 2,832,494 downwards.
GACTTTACTAACCAGTACTATGGAGGGAAATGGCCCCAAACACAAAGAGTGCTCTATATCAACGGTAAGCATGTAGCTGGAGTCTGGCTTTCATGTGGGCTTTTGCAATTACCACCGGTTTATGTTTATTAAAAATAGGACAATCACTTTAAAAATCAGTATTAAAAAACCTGATGAAAAAAGGCATCAAAATTATTATTAAAAAATGTTGAATAATTATTATTAGTGTGTAAATAGTTTTATGCAAAGATTTATGCTTAAATACTTAAAAATAAAAGTCAAATTTAAGTTGCTCAGAGTACATATTATTTTTAAAATGGCCAAAAAGTTGTTAATATGTATTTACATACATACATTTTCTACCAATCTATCTCTGGCCATTTTTTAAAAATATTGTAAATATATTTGAAAGATAAAAATATATATTTACAAAGTATTTAAATAATTTGACAAATATTTTTCAGTCCAAGAAAATGCTATTTCTTGCCCCAGAAATACATTTATGAATATATTTGTGGTATACGAAGTTTAAAACTGAATATATTTCCTATTTCAAAAATATATTTAATTGAGCTTCACTGTTTGCAACATATATTTAGCATATATGTCAAGTATATTTTGGCCTAGAAATTGTTTTTTTTTTCCGCTGCCATGGAATATGTCATTCAGTAAGACGTGTTTTTCTGACCAAGGAAACATTGACCCGTGGACAGAGCTAAGCGTGGTCTGGAATGACACTATGGTGGACAATGACAGAGTCATTCTTATCGACGGCACCGCCCACTGTATGGACATGAACTCAGATAAATCAATGGATAAACCTGCATTGCACCAAGCCAGGAAGGTAAAAATCTGTGTAAACGTGTTAAAACATTATATAGAATAAATAATCATTTCTGTAAAAATAAGCAAGTTGAAGGTTATTCTCTCTATTTTTATATTCTTACTCCCATATAGGAGATAGGAAGACGTGTGGCCATGTGGCTCAAAACTGCAGCACTGGCACCGTAAGATTTGGTCAGCATGATTTTTGATAGTCAAATGAACAAAGCATGCCAACTGAGTTTCCTTTTATCCCAGATATTTGAGCGCTTGCAATCTTTTTGAACCTTCTTTAAGAGTACTAAAATAAAAAGGATGTAATGAATAATTTATGTGTTTTTGTGCTCTTTGGAAAAATACAGATGGGGTAAATTTCACACCATGAAAAACAAGCTTTACTGGACGTGTATTCCAGGGGTAGAAATGAGTGCTATTTTATTAGGCCTTGCTGAAATGTCATTTTGAAACTCAAATTTGAACTTCTAAAATGTATTTATTAAAGTATAATAGAAAATTTACATCAATTATTATGTCTACACTCTCAGAAATAAAGGTGCAAAAGCTGTCACTGGGGCGGTACCTTTTCAAACGGGACATGTTTGCACCCAAAGGGTCCATTTTGGTACCTGTAAGGTACATATTAGTACTTACAGTGTACATATTTGAACTTTATTGGTACAAAAGTGTACATTTTGATTTCTGAGAGTGCCACCAGCTTGTCTTATACAATAGAAGGCGCTATTGGCATAATGTATACCCCTCCCATCAACAATCTCTTCCAGTCAGAAAAAAGTGATGAGGGTTAATGTGTAAGTACCTTTCAGAATGAAAAAAAAAAAGAAAAAAAAAAGAGTGGTGTAGTGCAGTTGCTTCAATTGCAGATCCAATTTATATAATAGATGAATGTTGCAACACTTTCTGTGTTGTATACGTTTTACAAATTTAATGATGCACTTCCAGGATCAGGAGAGATGCATGATATTAAGAACAAGATTGTCCTGGTTTTCTCACATATTCTTATGGCATGATCTGTGCATTACAGGAGTAATCAATTGTTTCTATGCAAATGATTTACAAATAGAGGCATGTGAAGCGCTGTCTGAACAACAGCAGAAACAGAAAATCAATCATACTCAATCTGTGAATGTATGAGTGTGTGTAAGGTGAGCAAGAGCCAGTTGTTACAGGGCCATCTGCTTGGCGGCTGTGTGTGTGTGTGTGTGTGTGTGTGAGGGGGTGGTTTAGGGGACAGGGGGTGTGTTCAGCTCCTGCTGTTTGGTCCTGCCTCTCGCTGATTGATGATCTCCACTCCCCCAGGGTCGACCAGGTCATGACCTCCCACTACTGACCCCCCCTCCGAGCGAGCTCATTCAGCACCCTGCCTTCACACACACACACACACACACACACACACTATTCACTCCATTTGGCTGTCTTTCCCCCCTTTTGCTTTCAGCAGACTTATGAATACATATACACTTGCCAACACACTGTCCACAGTCATTTATCCTGTCTTAAATATGACATGTGAACAGCAGGGTCCCGATGGTCTACTGCATGTAAAACCTTTTAAACAACATTTTTCTAACTGTTTTAGAAGTATTATCCATGACTTGGTTTATGTTAACTGTAAATGTACAGAAATGAAATATTTGTACTTTTAAAAAATTTAGTTTGTGAGACTCCAGGACAATGCTGTTACATGTCATGTCAACTGCTCGTATATAAGACAGGGGACATTACAACAAGGCTATTGTACACACACATGCACGCACACACACACAAGAAAGAAAGAAATTGTTACACTGAATGACATCCAGTTAATTCAGGATCCTAATTAAGCATATTCTAATTTTGTACACATTTGAATTAAAAAACGTAAACGTGTGCAAGCATTTCTTTTTCTTGCTTTCTTTTTGTTTTTTACTCTTTTAGTTCACGTAAGTTTATTATCATTCATGTACGTTACAATTAATTGTTTTGTTTTTGCATTGCATACATTTTTAAAAATCTTTTAAACAACAATAAAGATAGTGTAAAGACATAATAAATATGTTATAATAAAT
>JAUMHG010000059.1:2789562-2828206 GCA_032359395.1 Enteromius anoplus | reverse complement strand
AATTATATTTTATTATAATTATTATAAATATGTACCATAACTAAATACATTGTAAAGACATAAATGATAAAATATATGTTCACAGTTGACAGTATCATTTCCACTAAAGCATCAGTCATGTAATGTGATTTAATTTGCAATGTCTGTTTTTTACAGACACTGTTTTGTCTTTTACTTATGTCAGTTTGCGTCATTAAAACCAATAATAATTATGTAAATAATAAATAATAATAATAATAATATAGCACTGAAATTCTTTCTGTATTTTAATTTTTAATTTGAATTTATTTCGTTTGCTTGTTTTGTTATTTTACAGGCGTTTAAACAATATTGTTTAATAGATGTTTTGTTTTTTATTGTTAGGGTGATTCCATTGATGATTCAAAATACAAAATATTGTAAATAAATAATAATAATGAAATAACTCAGTTTGCTGCATAGCACACAGCGTTCCTTTCTAATAATAATATTGTCATGCATCACACACTTTATATTTAAACTTGTTCGCAAAACACATGCTCATATATTTTTTATCCGTCCTGTACTGTAAAAAATAGCACTATGAATTATATTTTGTAAAAGCAGCCCGCACACCACCTTTATCTCATCCCTGCAACCAGATAAGCAGAAACTAAGAGTCTGTTGTAAAAAACTCTCTCTCTCTTTAGCCTGTTCCCTTGATCAATGAGCAAGTGCCAGAGCCACAACTATTAATCAGGGCCTATCGGCTATCTGTCTGCCATAACAACCAATCACAGCGCCCCGACAGCTACTCCATAACAAATGGAGCAGGGTGGCAGGCGGAGGGGAGGGGTGAAGCCATACTTTATCTGATCTTAGCCAGGTCACAGCACAACGACACTTACAGATGACTACAGATGCTGATTGAAAACACACATGCGGTCTAAAACAAAAGCACACGCACTTGTGTAAACAGCGATGCCATGCTACAATGTGCAAATATGTGGTGCAGACACAACCTATGTGAAGAAGAGATCTGCTCGTGAAATGAAGTCTTATTACAGATTCAAATTACACCTTACTTTTGTTATGAAGCTGTTCGGTAGGACGCTGTCACAAAGAAAAATAAAAGGGATGTTGGCTTGACAAATAAGTTTCAAGGCTATCAGGCATTAAGGGTAGGTTGCATGTGGCCCATTTGATTGCTGCACTAAGAACCAAAAGGTCTATTAGACTGTAACGAGTTTAGTTGATGTACGTAGCTCGAAAGCTCTCTATCTTTCTATCTATCTATCTAGCTAATACAATAAAATAAGTAATCGTACGATAAAATTAGTTTTTGATTAGACTGGTCAGTATCATATTTTCCGTAATAATTTCAGCATTAAATGTGATGATCTTGTCACTGATGTCACAGTCATAAAATGCTGATATCAGAATAGTGAATTAGAAAAATTCCTAACCCTACTGTTTTGTTTTTTCTTCTTTCTTTTTTTGGCTGACAGCTTCAAACCCCTCCTCAAATAACCACAGTTCCCAGGTCAGCGGGTCCTTCAGAAAATCAGCGTATACTCATAAACTCCCAGAGTAAAGCGCTATGTGCAAAGATGAAAGTTTGAGAGCTCCTCTCCTTTCACATACAGCAAAAACATGAAATTCGGTCCAATCAGCAAGCGGTAAAGCAGTCGTTCATCATAACACCTCTGCAACAGTCTGTCAGTGCCTGATGCAAAGCAGACCTTCCATTAGATTTATCGAGCACTTGGCTTAGCGTTCCTCCCTTGGCCTTCTCTCTTACCTCCCTCTGTCCTTCTCCACATCTGTCCATCCATCATCTCGGTGGCCAGCGGAAGAGTATTAATCCCTCCACCCCATCCCTCACTCCGCTGGACTGATGAGAGGGAGAGCAGGAAATGGGAGAACCTTGGATTTTTCATAACATTTTTGTAACACTGGAAAAGAAAAACTGTATTGCATTACAGCAAACTTATGCACATGCGTTACGCGCTGCTCAGGGTTCACCGCAGGAGTGTTTGGCTGGTTGTCTGAAAGAGGGGCATATCTGTCATGAAAGGTTGTCACTGTATCAAGATATACCATCATATCCACTGACACAATACCTTGCGTTTAGGAGGCATGTTGAGTTTCATTGTTTATGCAGGTGATGCTGTTAAATTAATTTGTTCAAAAATACAGTAGTTTGAATGCACAACCTCTAACACTTACATTTAAATATGAAAAACGAATTTTCACTGTAAAAAAACAACCGCAATTTTAACAGGAAAAATCAATAAAATGGTAAATTCCTGTCAAATTTACAGGGAAACCTATAAACTGACTTTCCCAGAGTTCCCTGCATTGCATTTCAAATTTTGTTTAAATGTGATGCTTTTTCTTTGAAATAACTAGGTTTCTTCTTAGATTTTTCTTATCATTTATGTTTATTAGGGTGGTATGTTACATGTAATGTTGTTAAATGAATGTTTATTGCATATTTGGGTTTAATGAGTCTCATCATGATGGTGTTTAGTGTTTGTGTGAATGAAACTGAGCACCTTATGCGTATATTCATATTTAAATGCCACTTGTGATGGGCTTTGGTTCACCATGTGACTTTCTCATCACCACTTGTCTTTGGTGCTTAGCAGAGTATTTAAAAATTACAAATCAGATTTCAGTACTTTAATGGGTTAGGATATATAAAGTTTAATTTAACTTATAAACGTGAAACCTAAAACGCTGTTACCGTATTTTTTGCGGTTATATTCTGGCAACCGCAAGTTGTTTTTCTACCACAAATTGTACAGAATTTTTTTACATTAAAGGTACATTACATTAAAGTATTTGAGTTGCATTTGCATTCCATCCATTTAGATTACACTTTTTTTTTTTAACATAAGCAAACTAATAAACTAATAATGTGATGCTTTCTTTCCAGTCACACATTAATGAAGTAGGTAAGGACTTATTGATTTGAACTAATACTGCTTTTTTCACAGCTAGCCGTATTTTACATGTTTTAACTAATTAAAAGGGATTGTTTTTACAATGAAGAATGCTGATCCTCCGCAATTTGAATCAATTCAAATAAAATAGATAAAACAAAATAGTTAATAATGCAAATAGTTAATAATAAATCATATCTTTTTCTTTTTTTGTAGTGCAGAAATTGTGACTTAACATTGATGTATATAACTGACAAACATGTATCACGTTCAGTTTTTGATTTGTTAATATATGTTAAAAAAAACTATATGCAATCCAAATGGGTTGAAATTTTCTGCAGTTCAAGGACATTAATAAGCATATATATGTATAAAGTTGTGGGTATATGGAAAGCTTTTTCTACATTTTAAAAGTTGGCAAGCCAGTTTATGTTGCTATCTTAGCTGCCAAAATTTGCATTTAGTGACCTTATCAAGAAGTCCCAATATCTAAACTTCAGATTCCTACTCATAATGGTTTATGTAATGTGAATGTATAATACTAAGATTGTGATTAAAGCTATTTTACATGTTTCCTGCAATTAAAGAGAAGTCAAAGCAAAGCAGAGCTATTTGCAAGATAAGCCAGACCAAAATCTTTCCTCTTTATTTCTCTCTTTGACTCATTCCCTACTCTCCGTTCTCCTGCCTCTCCCCCCGGAGTGACAGGTAGATTAAGGGGCGTGATAGATGCCTCTCTCTCTATCTCCTTCTCTCCATCTCCTCCCTCTCTCCCTCTATCTATCATGGGCCCTGCTGTAATTGCGGTTGTGTCGGGCTGGCACTGCAAGCCACCATCCATCTCTTTAATAACAAACAGTCAGGGAAACGGATGGTGCTCGGGCTCGGAGTTAATCTCCATCTGTAAGAAGACCATCGGAGGGAGAGAGAGAGAAAAAGAAAGAGAGGGAGGGTTGTGAGGGTTGAGGATGAAGAGAAAGACAGGAAAGTCTGCCATAGTTTCTTTGCTAACAAACAAGAACTACATACAGTAAATAAACAGATAAATAAATCTTGCAATATTGGATGTTAAACAAATATACAAGTAAGCTAATATTTTAATCTCTGTTTAAAAATGCAAGAAATTGCTGTGAAGATGCTCATTTAGTGAGTTGCGTGGATGCTATAGGGTGTTGCTAGTAGCAACACTGAAATGCAATTATACTTTGAAACAAAAAGGTTCTGTATTGGCATCAATGGTTCCACAAATCAGTTTTTTATCATTCATGGAGCCTTCATTCCACAGAAGGTTCTTTACAGTAGTAAAAAGGTTCTCTAACTCTTCACTAAAAGGTTCTTTGGAGAACCAAAACTAGAAAGGAGGCGTTTCTACATGATCTAAATGATTCAAATTGGTTTGTTGGCATACTTTTAGGTCTATGGGTTGGTTTTCTAAATAATATTTTTGACTTTATTAAAACTAGAGATTTTAGCATTTTTAGGTTACCTGTTTAGTGGCCCAGGTCAAAAGAAATCTCTGGGTCCCTTCAGTGTCTTCTGGCTCTTTTCAGGATGAACAAGTGCTTCTTCGCGTACCAAACACCAATAAATAATAACAATCATTTATAGTAATTATTTTTGCTTAAAGGTAATTTAGAAATATATTCAGCTTTATGGAAACATCTATAGGAGGCAAACATTTCAGACAAAGTTCAGGCAGAGGGTGAACTCATATATGGCACGCATAAGAGGCCTGATGTGAAAGATCGAAAAAGTGAAAGAATATTTATGGGTGCTGGGCCAGACGACAAAGTAACTGGAGAGGAGCATGCTCGTAAAAAAGCACTCTCTCCCTCTCTCTTTTTACCTCCCTCTTTGGTTGTTCTCTGCTATATGAAGGTAGGCTTACTTGTCTTTGATGTTCCATGATGCACTGCACTAACCTGCTGCATGTCAGGGTTACACTAGCCATTGGAGTTTACAGTCATGTCAACTGAGCTGCCAACACAAGCAAACCTTTCTGCAGATGTACACAACCAAAAAACATATCGACATTCAACTGCTTTTTTAGGCGGTCTACAATCTTTAGCTGTGTACATGACACAATGCATAATTACACACATAACCTCAATGCCGAAGCCAGCTGTAATTTAATTAATATGTAGCCTACACATGCTACCATCTCTTTACCTCTGCTGGTCTGACTTTGCAAAATGTTTACAGGACAAACTATTACTGTAATCAAACTTGCAAAGTGCATGTAAACGTACTGCATAACATGAGCAGTGGCATAAGGGCTATAAAAAAGTAACAAAAAGCCTAAAAATGCACCAAAAATGTTGACAGAGAGATCCTGACCTGAGCATTGAGGGTGAACGAACACCAGAGAATGACTCCCTCAGGGATACACAACGCTCACAGCAGCAGATATGGATCTAGATGTCAAAGGTCAGGCCTAAGAGACTGTGTGAGGTTTCTGGGATGTTAATTCGTGAGGTCAGTTCGTTAGCGTCATAAATTGTAAATATAGGACCATACGATCAATAAGCTCTGGATTACTATTAAACATCATTAGCCTATCGAGTTTTGTACTTCTCCATGCCTTCTTTTTCTGCTCCTGATGCCCTGACTAATGACCGAATGTCTTTCACATAGCATGCACCCTCACAGACACGCATACTGTGACAAATGCCCCTAAACAAACACTCACAATTTGAGAGGAAGTGGCAAACAGCCACATTAAACAAAAAAATCACACTATCCTGCTTCGCACCACAATACTAATCACTCCCACAAAAACACACAACTAATGTGAAACACAGCAACAGTCAACAGGCCACTTTACACATATATAATGTTTGCATCTAGCAAATTATTTCACACAGCATTTAAAACAGACCAAAATATTTGATAGTATCCCAGACAAAATATATGTAAATGTATTATTTAAAAAGTCATAGTATAGAAGGCGTTGCATTTAGTTATGAGGCATTTTGTCTGCGTATGAAATGACGACGCATTACAAGTGGAAATACCCGATTAAAGGCCGCATTCAAAGGGCGTTGCTCCATTGAGCGTCTTTACAATCACTGTTGTTGCGCTGTTAATGCCTTTATTTAGCTATGATCATCTCTGTTGGCCAGTGCCCTCCCATGGTGTTAAAAGGCCGAAGATCGCCTGTTCCTCTGCCTCGCTTATGTCACGCCGCCCACCGCCCCCCGAGCGCGTCGGTCCCGCCAGCAGAGCGCTGGAGAGGGCCGCGGTGATTGAAGTCCTGACCGCCTGTTGAGGGCTCGCTCTGCGGGAGAAGAGTTCAGGGGACGTGTGGAATAATTATTATGTTATTTAAGGGTGATTTACAACACAAGACCGCGTTTGGGTCGCCTTGGAACCGTTTTCCTGTTACAGGTTGCTCTAACTGATTGTTATGCTACTCGGTACATATTTAAAGGCCAATTGTTTTCATTCACGTATCACACACACCATGTATTTAAAATGTTTTACAGGCTATTTAATGACTTTTCAACTTTAAAACAATTATCAAACTGAAAATAAGTGCTTAAATAAGTGTAATTAATGCACTGTTGAAGGTTGTAGGCTATAAAACGCATGTGACAACTTGCCCCATTCCAATCTAAAAATACCTTTCAGTTACAACTTACCTTCTTTATGTAATTTATCAGCGGTCTTCTTGCGGTTTTATGAACTGAAAGTAGTTCATTTTCTCTATAGAACAGACACAGTCTCCCATATTACTGGTTCAAAGATAAGACAGTCATAAATAACAGAAACATCTTGCTGTAATTTGCCCTGCAATTAAAACAATTACATGGTTGTTATTTATTATAGTACATTTAATTGGCAGTTGGCAGTTAGCATTATCAGCTGATTGCTACTATTTTCTGCATCATAAAGTAGTCCCCCGGAAATATTTTGACACTTAAGAAACATAAGTGAATGCTAATGGCATTTATTTCAAAGAAAGAAACCACAAGTCTGCCTTTCAAGCAAATATATGTCATTATAAGAAATTGAGTAGGTGTTAAATTTTACAGGACACCTGGAAATGTAAAACTTTTTTGCTGTAATATGTAACTTATTTTTATTTTTTATTTTTTTTATTTGTTTGCACCATTTATCTGCTACACTACAAGTTGACATTGTCTTCAATTATTCTTAACCTCTTAAATAATTCTTAAATGTAAAGAGTGCAGTTGTTACATCCTATCCCACTGCCAGGTGAGCTGTAACAGTCAGGGATTAAATATTGTAACACTAGAAAACATGCTTTTACATAAATTTACTTGTTTTCTTCTTATACCCCTCATAATCCCTTTCCCCTAATTCACCTTTTTTAATTATACATGTTTTAATACATATGTTAAAACAGCAATCAAATTGAAAAATTTTATCAGTTTAAACAAGAAAATCTACTGAAAGTCTAAAGCTTGTAATTGCTTGTTGAGAGTCAGGGATAAATGCAAATCAAATTACAGCTCAAACATTTTCAACCTATTTATTTATGCGTATGTGATCATTCATTTATTAATGAAAATCTTTTCCTGATACGAATTGCACACACTATTTTCAATTTAGGATTTTGACTCATTCTGGTTAAATGTCAAGCTAACCTGAAACACATGGTCACTGTCTTTATAGATCTACAATCAAATCACGTTGACGCCAGTTGTTTAATAGGCTATGCAAAGATCGAAGTTACTTCTGAGAAAGGGTATTTAGTACTTTGGTATATTTTTAAGATAATTCATTATAAAATGCAATAAGTCAATACTTCTTTATTGTGTAGGATTTGGTGTGACGCTTATGCAAGGGCTAATAACGCATGTGTGTTCATATACCAGCGCAACCCAGTGCATGCTTCAAAACGGATCTGCTGCACATATTAGCCACCTATAATCAGACAAAATGATTTTTCACCGGAATAGCAATGATGAAACTCGGTAAGCAGGGTCTCTCTCTGTGTGTGTGTGTGTGTGAGAGAGAGAGAGAGCGTCCTTCAGATAAAACGAAAGCCTCTGCGTTTGTAATGCGCGAGTGTGTGTGATAAGGAGGTGGGGGTGAGAGACCCCGTTGTGTTTTGACCCCCTAAACAACTCCCAATCTCAATCTCTCTCTCTCTCTCTCTCTCTGGTTTAAAGCTTCATCGCTTATTGTGAAGAGACGCATTTGAGCTCAACGCGTCGCTTCATGGACGTCGATAGCGCGGAAAGGACGCGAAATCATCTCAAACGCGCCGCTAATGCTGGATACTCGGCCCGGACCACGCTACATTCATACTAAGGTGGGGTATCCTTACGCCTTCTCATCATATCCATAATATAACCCAATTTCCATAACCATAACATTTACGCGGATAGATAATTTGTTATTCATTTATTACGCGTATAATATAATACCATTGTAGGCATTTCTCATCCACTCTAGAACACTTAAACTGCTATTTTGGTGGATACTTTTAAAGTGAAAAGCGATCCGCTACTCTCATAAGTGCTTGCATTTATTTTGTGATGCTCTAAATGCCTTTGGTCCAGAATTGGAATATGGTATCAGTAAACGTTTGTGTTGCAACGCATGCTTAGTTTTCTTCAATGTTTTTTTTATGCTTTAGTTCTTGTAGAGAGTGTGTCTTATCTGCCGCTCTGGTGTGTGTTGTCATCCGTCAGTGAGTGTGTGAGCTCGGCTTCCGTATCGCATGGAGAAGAGGGTAGGTCCTGTTTTCTCTTTATTTTCCAGGTCCATTTTTTTTGCCACTTTGATGCATAGGATGCTGTCTTGTGGATACCAAAAACAAACTGAGTAACGCGTTAGCATCACTAAAGATATTAACTATTGAGATCCAAATCCACAATCCCAAAAATAATTCTTATTTAGTAATTGTAAGATTTTTGGGCTGGCACTTTATAATAACTTCCAATCCAGCGTCCAAGTCAGTAATAAACATTATTTCATTAAGTGATGCTTAATTTGCATTCAAATAGTAAGAAATAGGCTATCATTAAACTTTCATTTATTCATGTCGGCTTACATTTATTTGAAAGGCAGCTGAGTTGTCACAAAGGTGCTTATACACTCAGTTACTCCGTTTTTTTCTTATTTAAATCAATTAGCTGCTACATGTATTCAGAAAAGCAATAAAATGCAAATATCAGATGAAGTAGTGTAGGAATAGCACACAGGCCCTAGTAAGGCAGATGAAGCAGGTATGTAGGTCAACTTTTGTGCTACAGTGAGCGGCCAAATGGACATTCTTGTTGCTTTCTGTCTAATTACAAATGGTAGTTATGATCCTGTTAATCTGGCATCGGCCTGTTCAATCTCAAATATAAGTTCTTTCATCTGTCCTCATGTGTGAGATTGATCCAGGAAATTCAATGACACTGATTGGTGTTTTTATTGCCTTTGAAAGCCTGTTAGATTTGAAGTGAAAAATGGCCATCACTAAAAATTAGTCGTAGTTTCTATGATCTTCTACATTACGTTTGTACCTTTATGGTCGTGAAGTATGCTCATTTCTACAACATTACATACATACTGTTTATGTTCAAATATATTACTTACAATTGGTTGTTGTTTGTTCGTAATGACTTTAATCATTTACTCTACTAATCATCATGCGATTACTAAAGTTTGATTACGTTCCTGTTAATAGAAAACTGGTCATATGCATTTGAGCTATTTTTATGATGTCAGCTAATTATTAAAATACATTTTTACATTGTGCATCTTAATAGTAGGCATACTTAATTTTAAGTTTTAAAGTTAATCAATTTTAATATGAATTGTGGTGTCCTTAAATGTTTAGTTACATATTATTTTTTTTGCATAACAGAATATTCATTGGAAGTATTTTAAAGACCTTGAATATGAGAGTATTGCAGCCTCGGAGCCAAATGAAATATAGAGAACAGGTATAGAGAAATAATTGTATGGTGTTTATATGCTACAGGAAATCCTGATTATTTACAGAGGCTTTTATTATTTTTTAGTTAGAATGTAAATTACAGAGCTGGCTTACATTAAGGAACGCTGTTAGTAATGATTTATACAACTTCTCAATAATAGGTAAGCAGTCATTGGAAATTGCTACAAAGAATTTTATAGCTGTGCAGTAAAAAATACGATTTTTTTTCTTATTACTGATTACTCCAAAAGCATTGTGCGAGTCTTTTTCTTCTGTGTTACAGCCTTAATCAGTAAGCTGACTGGAAAACCGCTTAATTAGTATAAATGAAGGCTGGATGACTTGATGTATTTGTATGTAAGGCTGTTAATTATAAATCAGCAGGAAAGTTTATGTCCCTGGGTGAACGTTGCTCGGCGCTCTGAAAAACCGCACATCAAAGTCTCCCCGCATTCAGTGTTTATTAAGGTGGAGACACAATTTGCAGTGACTTCAAACAGCCTAGCGCTAGCGCACATACTCAAATGTACTGTCAATGCTGTATATACGTAGACATCCTAATAAATTTCCCCCACACAGCACATCTCACTAACATGAGGCTGAAGCAGGCAGTGTCTTATCTTATGCATTTGCCTTATCGTGTCTCTCCATATCTAGTATGAGGAGTTGGTGCACTACCCAGGCTCTGACGCCATGCCTGTGGGAGACTACAGGGACGTCATGAGGTCACTTCCTCCACCTCACTACGGCCACACTGTGCCTGACTCCCTGAAACACCACCGGGACCAGATCTACGGGTGAGAGTCTGGTTACTTAAACCATCTGTTAACACACACACACATGAAACATGAATGAGCAGTTTGTTTGTTAGTATATACTGCCTTCAGGTCTTGGTAAGTTCTGACTAGGAGAATTATGGCATTATATGTAATACGCAGTATTATTTAAATTTAAATTCTTCTACTTTCTCACATGAATATGCATGTTTTAGCTCAAAAAACTGTTCTTTTTAAAATTTAAACAAACAATCTGCACAGTCGTAAAGGGGAAGTTTGTAAACGTTGCACCACTAGAGGCATCAAAATTCAGTAGTAATCACATTTTTCAGATTTTCTAAATGTTCTGCCCCAAACTCACTTCAGTGGTCTAGCCATGGTTGATGATGATAAATATGCCGTTTTATTTGCAATTTAAGGGAAGGCCAATCCATAGGTAGTTTCCTTGTATTCCTCTATACACATTAAGCTAAGAAATAATGTTAAATCAATTACACACTTCAACATTTGAGAAAATCGACAGTAGCTATGACATGTGTTGTGGCATCAATTGTCTGTGTGGCATTTTCTCACCCTGCTGTGTTTTCTTACTTGGAGCGTATGTGTGTTTATTTGCAGTCATCCTCTGTTTCCACTCCTGGCTCTGGTATTCGAGAAGTGTGAACTTGCCACCTGCTCACCACGAGACTCGATGTCAAACTCCACCCATCTCCCCGGCATGACCAATCACAGTGACGTCTGCTCCTCCGAATCGTTCAATGACGATATCGCGGTCTTTGCCAAACAAGTGAGTAACCAAGCCAACCGCATTTAAGCCAAGCACACGCCACAAGACTGCAGGCCGTCGTGCAGCGTATTGACCTTTCTAACTTTTTAAAGTTACAATTCAATTCTTACATTTCAGTTGAATGTGAGGTACAATAATTTAAATTTGAGAAAGTAAAATTAAAATGAAAAGAAATTCATATAACTTTATATTTTAACTATAAAAGTAATGTTTGAATTCTCACATGATTTAAAGCCTTATTTGAAACCTGGGCCTTTTGTGGAGAGAGAGACTTTAATTTGTGACTTCTCATTTCTGACTAGTTTAACATATCAGAGACAACAGGCTTATGTCTTGTTAATATTTCTTTTAGATTCGATCAGAGAAACCTATCTTTTCATCAAATCCAGAACTGGACAATCTGGTAAGATATACATGACCTTTTAAATAAGTGGTTCAATGTAATTGAGTGAAAAGCATGACAGTTTTAACCATGTGATCTCTTTAAACAGATGATCCAGGCCATTCAAGTTCTACGGTTTCATCTATTAGAGCTAGAAAAGGTGTGTTTTTTTCTTTTCTCTTTCTCTTACAACATGTTTGTAAAGCTTACCCTTATCTTATTCGGGAACGTGTCCTAAAAAACATAGTACCACATGTGATTAAGTGTGTGATTTTCTTCAGTCCTAGTTTATTCATATTTTATTTTCTTTTATTATTGATTTTTTCGCAGCCTATACACTATATTCAAAAATGGCATGTCAAACTATACTATAGGCTTGCTGTCGGTGACACCAAAAAGCATGCTCAGTTCTTTTCTCAATCCATGCTATGAATTGTTATACTTGTCAATGGATCTGACACCTTCACTTGTCTCTCATAGGTTCATGACCTCTGTGATAATTTCTGCCATCGGTACATCACCTGTCTAAAAGGCAAGATGCCCACTGATTTGGTGCTGGAGGACCGGGAGGGTGGATCAAAATCTGACATGGAAGATTTCACCGGCTCTTGCACCAATCTGTCAGAACAAGTAGGGCAGTAGACATCCGACACATATCAGGGAGTTAGTTGTTTCCAGTGTGTCTGACTGTGCCTGTCTCTCCTGATCTAGAACCAGTCTTGGTTGCGAGATCCGGATGACTGTGTGTCGACCCCCTCTGGCACCCCCGGTGCCTCCTGTGGCCTCACCTCACACAGCGTAGAAAACTGCAGCGATGCTGGTACTTAGCATTTTACACACAACGACTAAATGAAGTGCTATAGCGAAGACAGTTGCGGGTTCATAAAATCTTACGGGAATTATGTCAACTGGATGCAGTGATAAATGTTTCAATTTTACATGTTTAATTCATCAATTGGCATCTCGTTATCATATTAAAAATAAAAACAAGTGTTAGGAAGGTTAAATATAATAGGCTACAGGTTTTTAAGTGTATGTATTAAGTAGCTATTAACTATTTCACTTAGTTCATTAATGTAATGTAACCGATTAGATTTGATTACATTTCTAATAAATGTTTTCAAATGTTGCTCATTTTTGAACATTTAAAGCAGGCATGGTTAGCATTAGGATACAGTAGGATTCAACACTGATCACTCCCAACAGCTGAATTAAGATTATAATACTTTAATTAAGTACAGCCACCAACATCTTTTTTTACTTTCAGATCCCTCTAAAGTTAAATACATGTTTAAAATAATATTTATTATCCTTGCATAGGAACCAGGAAACACTGGCATCTAACAATACTTTGGAAAAAAATATCAATCTATAAAAACGTCAAATCATCAAATTTGTATGTGCTGGAAAAAAATAGTTTGAAAATATTTAGCATTTTTTATAAGTAGCTGTAATTTAATTACACATTTAATCCTCATTTATCTTGTAACTAGTTATTTTACGTTTTCAGTCCAATCTAACAAGATATTTTATTACGCTTGTGTGTTGTTCTGTGTCAGGTGATGGGTTGGATGGAAGCGTGGCATCTCCCAGCACGGGAGAAGAAGATGAAACAGATAGAGACAGACGAAACAACAAGAAAAGAGGAATCTTTCCCAAAGTTGCGACAAACATTATGAGAGCTTGGCTCTTCCAGCACCTGTCGGTAAGAGAGAAAACCAGCTCATTTACAGTCAAAAATATACTTTCTTTTGCATTGGGTAGAAAAATAATGTGGAAGCTGTGGTATTTTATCATTATGGTACGCTTTTAGAAGGGTTGAGAGAAACGGTGGTGGCAGAAATACACATAAAAGCAACTGAGCTTGAAGGAAGTTAACAAAGACGAGAGGAAAGCTTAGAAAAAGAAGATGTGAGTAAAGGTTTTGATAAAGGAATTGTGAAAATGGTCCTCTTTACTGACCATCTCAAAAAAAAAAAAAAATATTGCATAGACGGGCACAGTTGAATTGAGCAAAGCTTTAGCAGAAGAAGCAATGAGCATATGGTAACTTCTATAGTTACAAATGACAGTAGATCCAGAAGTGACAAATAATAAGAAGAATAAAAACAATGTGGGTAACAAGTGAGTAAAGATAGCATTCTCAGATTACCAGTTACTGTTAAGGAATGTGTTCCTTTATAAATACATTACAGTTATTTATTCCAAAAAATAATAGTAATAGAATAAAATAAATAACACTTAATTAAACAATGATTTGCTTAAAAAAGCCTAGAATGGTAGCTATCTGTATTTGTGCGCTCACAGGAGTCTAACCGAGACTTATTTGATGTTGTATTACCTTTTTGTCCTCTCTCAGCATCCATACCCATCTGAAGAACAGAAGAAGCAGCTGTCTCAAGACACGGGTCTCACTATACTGCAGGTCAATAACTGGTTAGTAAACACTCTCTGACCAATTACTCTCATTGCATGCCAGCATATTCACCTATTTAATGAGCGATTTAATCAAACCTGTATGTATTTTGTGTTACTGTAAAATGGATTCAAATATTCTCATTTGGCCTGTTGAAATCATCAGAATAACTTGTGTTTGCTCTTGCCGCCTCTCCTCAGGTTTATAAACGCCAGACGCAGAATAGTCCAGCCAATGATTGACCAATCAAATCGTTCAGGTGAATTAAAGTGATTCTGGATTTGTAAAATGAGCGGTAAATGCAGCTCTGTGCACTGAATAACACATATCTCTGTGTGTGTGTGTGTTTTGGTTTTTTCATCCTCAGGCCAGAGTACTCCGTACAGTCCTGAGGGGGCGGCTCTAGGAGGATATGGACTAGACGCACAATCTCATTTAGGTCTTAGGACAGCAGGTGAGAACAGCTTTCACAAGCAACAGCACCAAAACAATAGCCTGGCTTCCGCGACTGTTAAGCTCATAGGAGCTTTAGTCTGGCAAAGCTACCTTACTAACCGCCTTATGGGAGGCGGGGTTAACCTGCGTCCATCAGATGACTCTGTATACTACTGGATGAATCTACAACCAATCAGACCACTCATTCCGATGACGTATGCGTAGCGACGGAACCTGAAGCCACCGTAACCAATTGTAGCTAGCTTCATTAAAGCAGTAGGAAAATGTCTTTAATTACTTCTGCTCCGTTTTCAAAGAAAACCTGTCATAAAAAAATTCTCAAAACAGCTGCAACAGCAGAGTCGCACGATTGTTGCTGCTCGGTACACGCCATGTTTGAGCGCCGCAGAACTGCTGCGTCATCGCGCTACACCCGCCTCTGTCGTCCCGGGGACGGGGGAGCTCGTTTCTCATTGGTTCCCACTTTTTTGGGAACAGAAATGCTCTAAAACGGCAGCTTGACTAACTTTGCTCGCGAAAAGAATGTAGCGTCAAAGCAGGTTTGGGCGGCCCAGGCTACCAAAACAATGCTCCAGAGTGGGCCGATATGTGTGTTATCTTTCGATATTGGCTTTCGTTCACACTCTTTCTCCTTTTCTCAGGACTTCAGGGAATGCCGTCCCTGCCCACAGATTACCCCGGAGCCCTCCTGCCCCAGCCGGGATACTCCCACGCTGGCCCGTCCTTACACCCGTACCCCGGCCCCCACACCGCCATGCTGCTCCATCCGCCACCCCACAGCCACCCCGCCGAACCCCTCATAGGACAAGGCCTTGACATCCATGCCCACTAACTGAGAGCGGAGCAGGGAAGGGTGCGCTGAAACTGGGACGGAAGGGTGCATTGTAAATTGACTTTGCAGTACCACAGCCCATCACTCTCACCAAACCTTCAGGGCATCACCGCGGTCGACACATAATGACTCTGAGAATGTCTTAAATGCACTGACCTGGCATCATAAATGTATCAAAACGTCCATTTTATGCACTCAGCTCCCATCTCAAACGCCTGACAGACTTGTTACATTCCTGAACCATTTATCGCTATCTGATCTCCTCGTGACAATGCTATGAATGCACTGTACTTAATACATCTATCTACTAGTTTTTATGCACACTGCTGCGTTTGATTGATATACCCGCGTCTTCCTATGGCCTTAGGGGTGAGCTGAAATCTCCCTTAATCTAACATTAAGGCCTTCATTGCCTTTCTTGCCTTGCCTCCGAAAACCCTCTCGAGGAGCACAAACGGAAAAACACAGCATATACCTCCTCAGTCAGGACCCATCATGTCAGAGAGTCCTGAAATATTCTTCTGAGATGAACAGTTGCACCAAATCCTAGGCTGAACATGGTTAATCGGTGAAGCCACGTCACGTTTCACCCCAAAATCAAAAGGAAGAAACCTATTTATAATAGAGAATTAGGAATCATTTCGCATGATGATGGATTTCCACAATGGCCTTTACGGTACAGATTACAGTAATACAGTAAAAACCTGTTTTCGTGGAATAAAAACATCACTCTTGTTTTGATTTTGGGGTGTAAAGAGCCAAGAGTCTCTGTCTTCCTAGCTGAGGGCCATATACATTTCTTTCAGTTCTTCTGCTAAGTCAGTCTCACTTTTAGTCTTAACGCATTATTTAATTAAATTTTGTTGTTGTTATTGTTTTGTATTTATCTGTGTCAGAACTACGGCTACTCCAAAACTTTAAAGTTACAAATATATCCGAGTGCCACGTCTCGATTTGATAAAGAAGTGAATATGTTCTTCAGTTATTTGAAGTTTATGTGAACGTTTACCTGCTGAGGTCCCGACAGGCACATTTTTGGTTTGCTCTAAAGGACCTGACTCACATTACCAATGTATTGATGAATACCAGGATATCTAACGATACGTTTTGGAGATTTGTTTGACTTCAACCTTGGAAACCTGAGCTCTTTTTGTCATTCCCCTGTCTGCATTAAAACATCTGACTGTTGAAATATTGATATTTCTATTTCTATTCACAAGAATTGACACTGTTTCTTTCGACCATTTAAAAAAAAGTCAATTTACAGGAATTAATGACCAATGCATATTTAATCAGACGCATTTCTTAATCCAGAAATATTTATAAAGCACAACAACCCACTACCCAAATGAAAAAGAAAGATTTTCCTGGCTGAAAAAAACCCCAACACAATAAAATCTAGTCATTAAGAATTGCTCGACTTCAAATTAAATGAAACAATTAGAGACTAAAAATAGAGGACATTTGAATTTGAGAGAAGAAACATTTCAACCCGTTTATTTGTTGTTTTGGGCATTTTGGGGGCAATTTGTATCTATTGTATCTCTTTGTTTAAAACGTATAAAGATACTAAACTGCAGACAAAATAAAAGAAATGAAAGTTTCTACATGTGGGTTGGCTTTTACTTTCCTTGTCATCACAAATCTCTGCCAAAGTGCTTTTCATGCATCAATGCTTTTCTGGCTCCATGTTCACCCCCATACATGCAATCCAGCCTTGTGTGATAGATTTAGCCTGTATCAGGGGTCAGAGTTCACTGAAGGGTTAACAGGAAGAGGCCTATCTATCTGACCCCTTAAGGTCACCCTAGTCCCTCCACTTTAATTTCTTTCCCTAATTTTTCTTGACCATCAATTAGCTTTTCTTCTCCTTTTTTCTTTGTATTACACTTGTCAGTTTAGTTCATTTATTTAAGCAGAAAAGGCGCTGATTTTGCCCAATTTAAGCGTGTTCATTAGCTTTCTTCATGTTTTTAATTCTGATTATCATTTGCAAGGCTAGAATCTGTCCTGATTTAAGTCATGGAAAATACAAGCTCACGTTTTTTTGGTTTTGTTTTTCTAAACCAATACTTGATCATTCGATGAACTCTGGTTTCCCCTGAATTTGTATCAATTCCCAAATCTTAAAATAGCTTGTCACATTTTCTGTTGCATTATAATTCTGAAAATATTACAATATTGTTCAGTGATTCTTGTTTTGAGTGTAAACCTTACTCATTGCTATCAAAATATATTTGTCAATGGGGTAAGACTTCTTTAACAAAGCCTGATGTTTTAATGTCAGTGTTGTATATTTAGAATTTTAAGGATGTTCCAGGAAATTATTACAACATAATCATATCTTAAATCCTATAATACACTGTAAAAAATGGCCGTGAATTTAACTGTAAAAAACTGTGAAAATGCTACGGTAAAAAACAGTTAAATGGTTAACGGTAAATTCCTGTTAAATTTCCAGGGAAACACCGTAATTTAACCGACATTCCAAGAATTCCCTGCATTGCATTTTAAATTTTGTTTGAATTTGATGTTTTCTCTTTGAAATAACTATGTTTCTTCTTAGTTTTTTTTCATCAGTCATGTTTATTAGGGTTGTATGTTACATGTAATGTTGTTAAATGAATGTTTATTGCCCATTTTAGTTTAATAAGTCTTACCATGATAGCTTTTAGTGCTTGTGTGCATGACACTGAGCACCTTCTATATGTTTTACTAATTACAAGCTTCCTGTGATGAGCTTTAGTTTATCATGTCACTTTCTAATAACCACCTGCATTTGGTAGTTATCAGTGTATTTCAAAGGAACAAAATAGATTTCACTATTATAACAGTTTGGTATATTAACATTATATCAAATATTACGGCCTCTAATTAGACATTACGGTTTTAAACTGTATATTAAAAACAAAACCATAAAACAAAAATTTGGATATTACATTTTTAAATTTTTTGCTGTAAAAGAAATAACGGTTTTACCATTATTTAACGTTAGAATTTCGGCGATCCCAGCTGCCGGTATGTTACCGTAAAAATAACTTTTTTTTTTTTTTTTTACAGTGCATGTGGGTCAGTCCTGTTATGATTTAATTACTCATATTGTCTCTAAAGTAGTTACATATTTCTTAGAAATTGCTGAAATCATATATGTTAGCTCTAAAAGATAATAGACACTGAAAATATTATTTCGTTTTTTTTTACAAACATTTTATTGATATATGCGTTAAATTTGATCAAATTTGATAAAAAAAAAAAACTCAAAATATGTTGCACTTATTTTATGGACTAGGCTAAACCTCATCAATTCATATATATAAATAATATGAAACTAAGTATTTATTTATTTTTGTCCAGTTCTTTTTATTTTCGTGTCCCTAAACCAATTTTCCACCCTGTTAAAATACAATTCCACTGAGATCATTTTCAAGTAGTGATATTGTTTATTTTTAGCTGTGCAAATGGAGGTAAATGTTACCTCTTATTCATAACTTTTTTTTATTTTTTAAGTTTTTGAAATGTCCTCACTCTTTAGAGTTCCACCCTGTCAGGCTATATCATAGAGCACGTTTGTCCAATCAATAAATAAATAATAATAATAATACAAAAAAAACACTTACCTGAGTTATAAACGTTATTTTCATCTGTAGAAGGTTAGAGAGCTAAATGTTGATCACTGAAAAAACTACAGCTAATTTAGCTCACAATATTCCACCCTGTTAGGGTTTAATAGAATGTGGAATGTGAAAATAATAGGGTGGAAATTCTAATAGAACACAGAGCTTGGCCAGTATGTGTTCCATAATAGTTTGGTAGAATGCTAAAAACATGGAAAAAAAACACAAATATTGTGAAGCCAAAATGTTACCGAATACCAGGAATGACCCATGATGTTGTTTAATATATTGGTAATGAATAAAATCTATGGTCGTATAACACCACACTGTTTAGATGGAGCACAATATTGCAGCGCCACTTTATAAATACACGTCACTGTTCACAGCACAATATCAGCAAAATTCTCGTGAACAAGCTTCATTTTGGGTCTGTGACTGAAGAGAAGTGTGAAAGTGTGTGTGAGACAGAAAGGAAAAATCCAAGCAGGTTGTTAATGATCCATCCGTTGGTTTAATGTAGAGAATAATTGGTTTGAAAGTGTTGGGGTGCATTTTGCCACCGGCGCTTCTCTATTTATCTCCATTAACTGCAACTTCGTTATAGCTCACACTCCTTACAAAGCTGTCAATCAAAGCATTACAAATTCAGAATGTGTGTATATGAAAGCCTGCTCTTCTTTGTTGCAGTCTTTAAATAACATCTGTGTATTCAGCGGTACACTAGAGAAGCTCATACATCTCATTTATGCCCTGTGCTGGATGCATTATTTCACATGATCCACTGCATAAGTGAAAAATGCATAATTGTTTATTTCTAAATGATGACTTAAAGAGTTTCGGATGCTGTTTAGGCTGAAACACAGCCATAATAGACTTTGTTGTATTTCAATTCAGACTGAGTGCAAGATGTCTGAATATAGAGCTTGTGATCTTGTTCCTCTAGGCTTTTGTCGGCGGTCTATAAGGATTATTCTATATAAACAAGCATTCTGAAGAATGTATGAACAATTATGCATCTCTGTGCGAGTGTGTTTAAGACATACACCTTTCACAATAAAGGAAGAATGCTTATGTAAGTGCAAAGCAATAATGTGAATTATTAGTCTCCTGTTTTTGCCCTTTCAAATGCAATTGAATGATACTTTTATGATCCTAAGGGTCACCTAGATATATATACTGCCGTCAAAAAAATAATAATTTAAATGATAAATAATAAAAACCTACTGTTTATAATATTAAAACACACAATAAGAACTTAAAACCATTTACAATACCTCCCTCTAGTGGTCACAGTGACACGACAGCAGGCCTAAATAAGTAGATTGGATAACAGGAAGAGGAAATGACTGAATTGGATTCGAACAGAACAGAACAGAACAGAACAGAACAGAACAGAACAGAACAGAACAGAACAGAACAGAACAGAAACAAAACAAAACAAAACAAAACAAAACAAAATAAAAATTCTATCATGGTTATTTAAGCAAAAATTAATTGATTAAATATTAAGCAATAAACTAAATACAGAAAACATGTCTAGTGATAACAAGCGCATGAGTGACAAACTAAACATATAAACATAATAGTTTAAATTCAGATTTTTAAAATAGATGCTTCTTAAGCAAATGTGAGTGTGTCTGTGAGTGCTACAGTCACAGCCATGTTGTAAGGGCTACACTTTATTTATTTATTGAAAGCCCACTTTATACATTCTTCTAACTCTAAGTAACTTTGTGGCTACAACTAAAGGCCAATTCACAACCGCACAGACAAACGCCAACAGACTCCCACCAGTGTGACACCCCAGTCAGATGTTGGCTAGAGTTTGTTTTCATTTAAATTACAACAACCACGGCTTCACCAACAACCCCCTTTTGTTTAATTCACCATCTTATCAAGTGAATAATAACACACAAATACATTAATAAGAGTAAAATTTGGATTGTGAATATGGGATCATCCATTTCTTTTCCCGTCAGTGACAGTTTGCCAATGTCTGTTGGCGTAACTAGTCTGTTGGCGTCTGAGCGGTGTGAATTGGCCTTAACTCTCATTCATTTGTGACTACACATACTCTCAGAGTAGACTGTTAGGGTAGGTTTAGGGTTAGTAGAATAAGCTGACATATACTTGTAAAGATTCTTATAGTAAGTATGTTGTGGACTCATAGAAAAATTAGGCGGACAGTTTATTAATACTCTAATGACTGCTATCTTCACATGTAGTTGCAAAGTTACTTACTGCTGGCAGAATGTCTAAAGTGTACTACCGGAATAAAGTGTTATCAAAATCAGAAATCTGATTGTTTACAGAAATAATGGCATGCATTTTTATTAAGTTGCATGCTTTGAGGTTGACAGGTTTTGCCTTCACAAGCATCTCTGTTAAAGGAAGAGTTAACCTAAAAAAAGACAAATCTGATCATCATTTTGTTACCCACGAGTAGTTCCAAATCTGTATGAATTCTGCTGAACACACAAAAAAAAGATATTTGAAAGATGTTTGTAACCAGGCTGTTTGGGTCACCATTGGTGCCTATGGTGCATAAAAAATACTATGGAAGTCAATGGTGACATAAAAACTTTTATCTTCCTTTGTGTTCGGCAGAACTAAGAAATTCCTGCAGGTTTGGAACTACTTGAGGGTGAGTAAATGATGACAGGATTTACTCTTGCTTTAAGTTCAAAGTTAACCATTTCCTCATTCCTCGTTTTAGTTCCAGCTTACTCCATCACCTCCCACTTTATCTTCTGTTTTGGAACCCGTGAGGTGCAATGTCTCTGGTGCCTGTATTTGCTGCCCATCCTCTTCTTCCTTTACCGCCTCTAACTCTTCATCCAGACTCTCTTGCACGTCAGAGGAGTCTGACACGGCGTCGGTCAGACCGCTGGACTCTGTGCTCGGGTTCAAAGAGCTCTGTTCTTCGGATGTTTTACGGCTTCCATCTGCCGAGCCATGTCTCCGGATGGTCCTTCGATTTCTGCTGCGCCGTGATTGGTTACAGTGCAGTGTACGTCTGCGGTGCCATTGGCTGAGAGATCTGTGTGCTTCTGCGCTAAGTTGCCGCTTCGCTACACGAGGCCGGAAGCTGCTAATGTAAAAAAGGGCAGCGTAGAGAGACGTAAGGTAGTACCCACCTGAGAGAAAGAGCGAAAGACAGTGTTCCCCTTACACACGCTTGTATGTGAGGATTTAAAAACAAACTGCTAAACTACACTCTTCTGGGGGAAAGTTCCATTTACAGTCATTCGTTTTAATGCAACATTTTTTTTTTTCAAGCAACAAATAACCAAACGTTTGTAAATTATTTAAGCATTTAAGCCTTGTTTCTTTAAGGCTAATTCAGTATTGTGGTGCAAATTGAAAAGATTTTGTAACACAGTCATCTGAAGGATGGGGCCTTTATGATGCACAGAGAGACTGGGCACATTGAAGGGGTCCTGTCTTTGAGATGAATGGCAATGCATTGGATAGATCTCTACATGTATTATTTGTGCATGTACTCCCTACCCTCTCCTTGTAGTTGCATGGGGTCTAACAGCTCCATCATGTAGTCAGTGTCAACCTGAAGTGTAGCTACATCGCTACGCAGCAATACCCATGTCAGGCATGGCAGGAAGTCATCTGCCCCAAAGACCGTACCTAACATGAAAGACAAAGCTACACCTTAATAACGGAGCTTTTTAGATCTTTCAAGTGCTCATCATCAAGTCTGTCAGGAATGACATGAAGAAAGTGAACTCAATCCAGGAGAGTTGTGGCAACGTCTCCAAGATGCTTCAAGAAACCTGCCTGCAAAGCTACTGGAAAACTTTTGGGCAAACTTTTAGAAAAGCTTAACATCTATTAATTAATTACAGCATTCTTATACAAACATAATTTAACAGTACTGTAGCTTTGCTGGTAGGTCTTTTTTAAGCATCTTGGAGACGTTGCCACAGTTCTTCTGGAATACAAACTGAACAAATTGAGACTGGATGATGATCAGATCAGATATCTGTGTGGATCACTGCTAGTTCCTACTGAAACTCTAGAGCAAAATATAGAAATAATTGTCGTAAACCATTTTTTAGCCGGTGAATAATTCTGATCATTCTGAACAGTGAATACTTCACTCACCAGGCTTGGCGTTAACATTCATACTATGGTAGATATTCTTGCAGACTTTGAGAAGGGTGTCCACTTTTTTACTGGGCGAATAGGCCTCATGCATTGTGGCCCAGCGCTGCTGGATCTTCTCCATCACGCTGGAATCAGGTACCCCGGCCCCTGCTGCACCCTCCAGCTCCTCCAGGCTGCGGTCCTCCAGGATGCTCTTGTTGGCCTCTAAGCGCTGCAGAGTGTCATCATCCCTGCGCGCTGTCTTTAGACATACATAAAGGTGAGAGTAAACTGGCTTCAGAGCTACTTTATGTAAGGCAAGCTCCAGGATAGCATCTATGGGCAGAGAGAAAAACAGATTTGTGAATAAATAACGATTTAAGTACAGGAAAGTACAGAAACAAAAACATTTTTTCAATTGCTAACCACATAGTAGCGTTGTAGTACTTGAGATCGGTCTTAAGACCATTTTTTGAAGGTCTTGGTCTTGTCTCGGACTCGACTGCATTGTCTTGGTCTCAGACTAAAAGAACTCGGAATTTAACTTTAAGATGGGTCAAGACATCACTAAATTGCAAGTGCATTGTCTTTGTGAACATCGTGAGATTAGATGTTAATCTTACAAATGCAATAGCCTAAATAACATATTTCTATACTGATTTCTTTTGTTAGGCGACTGTTGTGCTTGCATGCCATCATATTTATATAATGAGATATATATCCGCTGTTTGGAATGAATAAATGCAGTTGTAATTGGACCACTTCTACTTTAAGTTTCCATTTCCTGTTGATGTCATTTTTAAGGTCATGATTTTGTAGTTTTAAGCAACTACCCCTTCATACATTTATCCTTGTTGAGTGTGTGATTGTTTTGTGACTGCACTTTGTTCAAACAGCTCACAAAGAAACAAATTTGATTTTTTTATGACTGATTCATGTGTAGGTAGGTCAGAAACGAAGTTACAGCACTTGTATGCAGTTCAGACTCAGAGTGACTGTTAATGAGCCAAAATATTTCACATAAAGTGTAATAATTATATTATATTTTTTGTTGAAGGAGTTATCGGGGTATTTATGTACACTGGGGGTCAAAAGTTCAGAATAATTGAGATTTTTCATGATCCTGAAAGGAGTCTCTTGCTCACCGAGGCTGCGTTCATTTGATCAGAAATACAGTAAAAATTTACATTATTACAATTTAAATCAATGGTTTCTCTTTTAATACATTTTAAAGTCATTTATTGCTGTTATGATGCTGAAACTTCAGCTTTAAATACCTCCAGTCACACAATCCTTCAGAAATCATTCTAATATGCTGATTTAGAGCTCAATTATTATTAATACCGCGTCATTTTGAATTATTTTAAATTGTAATAAAACTGTACATTATTAATGTCTTTAGCGCATTTTTCAGTTTTGGTGAGCAAAAGAAACATTCAAAAACACTCAAAAATCTCAATTATTCTAAGCATTTGACACCCAGTGTATATCTCGGGTATTTACAATTTCCTGCATTTTAAATGTTGAATGTTTTGTTTTTTTTGCTTACAACAAAATAGTAAAATGTTAGTCCTATGATAAAACCGATAATAAGTGTTGAATAAAGATGTTTTTTTAATCTTGTAAATGTATTTGTTTGGCAATTTAAAAATAATAATAATAATAATAATAAAATTCAACTTCTGCAATGGCTTTTATTATTCTTTCCAGACAGGTCACAGTAAATATGGACTGGTCGTTCTTGGTCTTTTCTTGGCCTCAAACCCTTAAAGTGTTGGTCTTGTCTTGGTCTCAACACACTCTGCTCTCAGTATAGGTGGTCTTGACTACAACACTACCACATAGCATTAGCTTCAATTTGTTCTTTGAAGACATTTTTTCAAGAATGGTTCAGTTTGCAGCTTTTTTTGTAATTCATATGCAACACATAATGCAAACATAAAACAACTTATGATATGTGTAATGCATTATTCATCGTTCACTTTCCTTCAAAATAACTAACATACTAGTACCAAAACTCACACTTAATTTTAAGGTCAGATTCTCAGCATTAACAAACAATAAATAACTATGACTTTTGCCTCAATAAACATACAATTTGCTGATTATTAATAGTTAGCTGTTAACTTTGGATTTTGGATGTAGAATATCCTACGTAGAATGGATGTTTACAGTTAATATGTTATAAATAGGCATGCTAACTAGCAACTAGTTAATAGTGAGAATTGGTCTTAATACTAAAGTGTTACTACTACTACTACTACCACCAAAGAAAGCCTATATTCACTGTGTAGGTCTAGCTTTTTTATATTGGTAATTGTATTTGTTAATCAAATAACACAGATAAACCGATAGGCTGCTATTTTATTATGCGCCTACTGTATAATGTTATCCCAGGTCATACCTAGCTCAAAATCTTGAGTGTCTCCGACACTGTCTGTGATGCTTTGGATCTCTGGACAATCAAATAAGGTTTCCCTGAGAGCGGTGAGAGACGAACGTACTTCCTGCAGCATCTCGGTGCAGGTCACTCCAGAGCTGAGTCCGCTTGAAAGAGTTTGCTCAATAAATCCCCTGACAGCCTCCGCAAAAGCCCCACTCTTTCGCTCCGCCATCTCCTGAACACGCTTACTCAGTCTCCGCTGCGGCGACACAAGTCCACCTAGAGCCTGACCAACGGCAGAGAGGCGGTTCTTCATCTTATCTGCCAGCTGGAAGCGGGGCGAAGGCAGGGACGGCGACGGGCTTAAAGCTGGTTCAGACTCCTCCTCTATACTGCTGACCGAAAGCGAGTCCAGCTCTAAGCCGGGCGGTTGAAGCAGAGAGGAATGAAGCCATATTTTGTCTTCTATCCACGACACGCGGTGTGGTGACTGAGGGAGAGGGCTTTGAATGGACTCAACGCTTGCTCTTTTCAGGGGGTCTTCCTTGCTGGCACTCGCTCTTCGAAGCACAACTCCACTTGGGGTAGCTGGAGAGTCTGGATTCTTCTCAAACGATCCTTGGAGAAGAAACAACAACATTAACCCACACGACACTAACTGAGATCTGACAGATCCTGATGCAGTACATAAATATTACTTCGCACTTCATCATTGTAAGAAAAAAATAGCGTGTTTGTCTTGCTGTCAAGGATTGGCGGACTCGGAGCCCTATTAGTTTAAACCATAGGGAGGGCAGAGCTCGGTGCCCCCACGGAGGAAGGTGCGGATCGATAGCAGAGGACGAGGAGGAGGAAGGGATGGAAACGGGTTCATTTAAGGCGGAGATGCTTAAATCTGATTGGATGAAATCCATAGGCTGATTGAGGATATGCTGCGCCGGCCGTGGCTAATTGTTCACTCGTGCTTCTCCTGACATTTGTTTATCAACATCACATGTGGGATACTTCAAATATAAATACTTCAAGCAAGGTCAATGGAGAAACACAGAACAGAAACTAACAGACACATCTCCAGTTAACTGATTACTTTAAGAACATATATTTATTAGGGTTGTCTGTGTAACATGTGAACGTCATTAAGTAGTTAATCAATTAAAATATTACAAATTTTCACTTCATTCCACAGACAGCGTATCTGAGAGAAAAGTGCTTATTAAGTTTGAAATATGGTTATTTATCTTACAAAAACACATGGATTCGCTACAGGAGGATTTTCTGATCACCCCTATCACCCGTTTAAACCCATTCAAAGGCTTGGAGGGGTCTGGACAATTTTTCTTAAAACTCCGAATGGATTCGTCTGAAAGGAGAAAGTCACACACAACTAGGATGCTTTAAAGGTGAGTAAAAGGCAGGATCATTTTCTTTTTTGGGTGAACTATCCCTTTTAAATAAAATAAGCGGAAGTTGAAGTACTTCAATTATCAAACAAAAGTAAAAAGTATTTAAACTGCTTCAATACAAAAACTGACACATGGCGCATGAAGAAAAAAAATGAAAATAAAAGTGAAAGTACAGAAGTAAAAGATAGCTGACATATAAAAGACAGCCACTACCTCTGTCATGGTCGAAACAGTTTGAGCTGTCATCAGATAGTGTAGATGACCTCTGTTTGAGTCCTCTTCCTGCCCATGCTCTTGTGGTACTTAACCGCTTGTCTCGTCTGAAGTTCATTGGAAGATTGACTGTGCCGGCAGAAGAATGAGTAAGCCAATCATCGCCGTGCTCTTGAAGGTACAAGGGGTTGATGAAGCACATGGCGCCACTGGCAGCTGTAACCTACCAGCAAACAGAAAACGTTTCAAGGTCTTCCAAACATAGATTATAGTCGCAAAGATTAAAAAGAAAGAATAGATGTGATTTTCTTACATTAAACTTAAAGCACCATAAATTAATGTTTAGACTAACTTTAACGCATTCATTTAGGTTAATTAATAACACAAAAATTATTATTATTTTTGGTATCCTAAAAATCCATATGAAAAAACCTCTCACTGTTCTCAGGTCAAATATTTATATGCGATTAATTTCGATTCAGTT
This sequence comes from Enteromius anoplus, assembly GCA_032359395.1. NCBI lineage: Eukaryota > Metazoa > Chordata > Actinopteri > Cypriniformes > Cyprinidae > Enteromius > Enteromius anoplus. The sequence continues at coordinate 2,800,552 of JAUMHG010000059.1, read as the reverse complement.
ATTACAAAGCCTCTAATTAATTCGATTAATTTTTTTAATCGAGTCCCAGCCCTAGTTTAGACATTGTTCAACAAGTTCAGGTTTTACGTCTGATTTCCTGATTTGGATTAAATATATAAAATATATAAATATTATATACATACATATTGATTCTCAATAATGGCAGATGAACTATTCTGATGAAGTCTTTCATACTTTTCAGGGATATTTACTCACAAGCCTCTCAGGTTTCAACCAAAATATCTTAAATTGTGTTTCGAAGGATAAACAAAGCTTTAACTGGTTTGGAACGACATCGAAAATAAAATAAGTTCATAATAACATACATATAAGTACAAGTACATATAAGTACAGCGGTCTGCTTTATGTCATATCCCCAAATTACAAATTCTAAAATTAGAATTACTAAGCAGTTCTAAATGATGCGGTTACATATACCGCTTGTTTACCACCCAACAAATATAATAAAATTGAGAAGGTCACTGACACCTGTATAGTGCACATGACTGTTTTTGGCGTTTCTGCTGTGTCTTGTGCTTCTGAAGTCATACTGCTAATCAGCGGATCTGAAGAGGGCCACAGCCAGGTCTCTGCAGTTCAAACACACAAACCACTGGAGTTCAGAGAGTCTGATTTGTACAACAGCAGAAATGTAGTGTAGCAGAGGGAATATTAAGTACTAACTTGGACCGAGCAGAGGAACAAGATGATCTGGTAGACTTTTAAGGGTGTAAACCCACAAGGGAACCAATAAACAGACAGGCAAAACATCCCTGAAAGAAAGTGTAGCAGATATCAGATAATAGAAAAACCAATTATTTATACGATTTAGCATTATTTCGATATTTAGCTATTTTTGATGAAGTCTAAAATAACTGGTTTGATACTATTACTAACATTACAGAACCAATGTTTTTTATGGGTGGGATGGCAGGTTAGCAGTTTTTTTTTTAACAGTGCGTAGAATATTTTATATAATTTTTACTATCTAACACAGGGGCACACAGAGTTTCCTGTGATAACATCCTGTTACCAAGCAAAACCAACGTGCTTCCTTATCAATAGCTGCAAGATGAAAATAACTCATCCCACCTGCTTACTGTGTAGAAGTGCAGCAGTTGAAAGAGATCAGGGAAAGCCAGGTGCGATGCCGTCAAGCGCAGAGCTACAGTATGGAAGAACACCAAAAAGACAAGAGAGCTAAGTCAGACTGTAGCACTAAGAGCGAAAGAGAGAAACTGGACAGACTAGTTATGAACTTCAAAAGAACACACATGTAATGAGGAAATAGGAAGACTGTAGGGTTCAGGATGTCAATTTTATCAGCTTACACAAATAGAGAACTACCGTGCAGCAGAGCTTACTGAACTTTGCACAGACTTCTCATGTACGTAGCTCAAACTATTCCCAATACTGTAGTTCCCATGTCGGGTTGCAACAGGAAATGCAAAACTCAGAATTGCATTATGACCGACTTTGCCTATGCTCATTCGTTTCCTAAATAAAGCTAAATAAATACACTTAAAAGAGGACAAAATAAACAAGAACTGGACAATAACAGTATGCAGCTATAAAACCTAGACCGCATAGATCAGATAATTTGATTTTTTAGGAGTTGAAAATGTCATGTTGCTCACGATAAATACTGACTTCTGAGAATATGAGAGAGGCCTTTTGGTACCTGCTCCAGTGGTTAAGATAGGAAATTCTTTGACGGGCTCCCCTCTGTCGCCCACAGACACACACAGAAGCTGGTCTTGAGATGAAGAGTCTCGGACCACAAGGAAACTCTGTGTAAAGTAAGTTATTTAACTGTCATTTATGCGAAGAGCACTGAATATCGCAGAACACCGCATCACTGTAATATGTTTATAAACTAATTAGATGAGCATTCATTTGAATAAGCGGTACTCAATTCAACCGATTCAAGGAAATGCTTTGTGGGTAAGCACTCTTACAAAAGGAAGTCAGTGCACACAAAGTTAGGTGGCAAAAAAAAAGAAAAGAAAAAAAATCTAAATATAGATGACAGTGAAAACTACTTGAGTTATAGCCATTTATTTAATTTATTAAAACCTATCATGGGAATTCTTCTAATATATATATACACAGCAGCTACCTTTCATTCAAATTCTAAATATGCAAAGAAAGTGAAATAAAACCTTTGATCGTTGACATCACTATACAGAGTATAAATATGAAAGCATATCTCATGGTTCAAAAGTTGCACACACAAATAGACTTTCAACATACGTCAACACTTAATATTAGATCCTTGGATACTTCATTCAAAATAAAGCCAAGATGTTAAAATAATCGCCTTTTGTTTAATTATTTTTTATTATGTAGTCTTTAAATTATCATTATTTTTGAGCATTATACCAGCGATAACACACCAAAGTAAAATTCTATGAAGCTCCAGTAGATAAAGCCAGCATAAATAATCACTTAAACAAACTCTTTGCCTCTCTTTAAGTGCTCTTGCAGTCACCCTTTATGCAAGCTTATCTAACTCTACTTCTGTAAATATGTGCAGCATAACCGTAGTTTTTATTCTGTTGAAAACATTAGACAAGAACTTCAGTTAATGGCGCTAGTAGTTATCAACAACTAAGGAAGATGTACTCAGGTCATTGGAGATGGAGTTTAGTCCTTCATCATCAGATTTGGAAAAATTCAGCATTACATAATTTGTTCAACAACTGATCCTTTATAGTGAATGGTGCTGTCAGAACAAGTGTTGATATCATAACAATACAAGTACCAGTCCATCAACTTCTCATATGAAAAGCTGCATATTTTTAATAAAAAAATCCATCAAGACATTTAAACTTCAGTCCATTGCTTCCAGGTTTGTAATATTGCAATCACACCTGAATCAAGAGAGAAATACGCACAGATCTACTGTAGCATTGTTTACAAGCAATGATGGTACAGTAGATTTTATAATGTTAGAGGACAAGGGATAAACTGCAGCATGTTATGGATTTTAGGGTGATATTTTGGCCAGTAGTAAGGATTTAACGTTAAACACCTTAATAGATGATTGGTTTCTTGTGAATATGCAGCTTTTTACTTCACAACATGGTCACTAGATGGACTATTTTAACATTAATATTCATTTTATCTGCATTTTTGATGGCCTGAGGGATGGTAAGTGTTCAGATTTTTTTCCTTTCAGCCAGGTGAACAATTCCTTTAGTAATGTCAGTAAGATATTAAACATACATAACATATTAATTGAATTGGCTTAAAGGTAAACTATGTCCTTCTAGTGATTAGTGAGAAAAAAAAAAAAAAAAAAATATATATATATATATATAATAAAATGCATGGCTTGGCATGGAAGACAAAATACAAATATAAGACCTCTTTACGCTAAAATAAACTATTTTCACTGATGCAATGTGCAAGACTAGATATCTAAAAACATGTCACCTAAGCAGGTAAGTAACATTTTGCTCATTGTAACAAACTTTCAGCTTTCAAACCACTCCGCAGTGTTACTTCCTGTGTACATCGGATACTACAAGCAAGGGCGAATTACATACAACTATTTCCCCTTTCACGTCTTTTTTCAATTTTGTTATGTTGTTTACAAATTCTTTTTTTTTCTCTTTAATCTACACTCCGTACCACATAGTGACAACGTGAAAACAGAATTTTAGAAACGTCCATAAATGTATTAAAAATAAAAATCTGAAACATTAGAGTTACATAAGTATTCACGACTCATGACAGCCTCAAGTCTTTTCGGGTGGCAGGTTGGATAGGGACCATTGGTGGACAGCCATTTTCAGGTTTCTCCAGAGCTGTTCGACGGGGTTCAAGTCAGGGCTCTGGCTGGGCCACTATAGGAAATTCACAGAGTTGTCCCCTAAGCCACTCCTGGCTAACCAAATTCATTCTCCATCGATTGCTCAGTTTGGCTGGGCGACCAGCTTTTGGAGGAGTCTTGGTTGTGCCAAATTTCTTCCATTTGAGAATTATGGAAGTCACTGAGGTCTTGGGGAACTTCAGTGCAGCAGAACCTTTTTTGTAGCCTTCCCCAGATCTGTCCCTCGACACAATCCTGTCTCTGAGCTCGGCAGACAGTTTCTTTGACCTCCCGGCTCGGTTTTCACTCTAATATGCGTTGTCAGCTGTGAGGCCTTTTATAGAGAGGCCTGTGTCTTTCCAAATAATGTCCAAATGTAATTCAGCACAGACTCCTGGTGTAGAAACATCCCAACAATGAAAATGGGAGGCACCTGAGCTAAACTTTTAGTCTTGTTGCAAAGGGTCTGAATACTTATGCAAATGTGATATTTATTTGTTTTTTTATTTCTACCTTTTCTGCTTTCACTTTGTCATTATGAGGTAGATTAATGAATTTAAATAACCGTAGTAGTATCAGGCTGCAACATAACACCATTTTTTGAAAGAGGAAGGGGTCTGAATGCACTGTATGTGTTCCAATTTGTATTTCATTATTACAGGTTTAAACAGGAAATTATGACAACTTACTACTCCTTAACAGTGCACTAAAATTGTGCTTTTATTATGCACATGGCTTAACAGCAAAACACCAATGGGAACAGTGACTTCCCTTAATATAATTTTACAAAATAGTAACAGTTAAAATGTCCTCTTTTTGCGCTACAACTACATATATGTCTATCCCCCAACCTCAGTAAGACTGAAAACACAATTATTACATTATATTTCAAGTAATATTTAACTACTTTTTTATTACTAATAACTTCAGGGTTTGCAGGAATACTGCTGAAACACTGATAAGAAGGAAGGCACCCACCCCAGCAGGTCTGCCCCACAGAGCGGCGTGTGCTCCATGACTGTCCCAGGGGCTTTTGGGGGCCCACGCATCCTGACACAGCCGTAAACCTTTCAGCAGACTCAGGAGTTTTGTCTCATCTTTCAAGACCCCGTTGGGTACCGTGCTAGCAGCATTTTCTCTATTGTTAAAAAAAAAGTGTTACTGAGGAAAATAATTGTAAAAATGCACATGTGACAAAATGGATTGCATCCTTGTTCTCTCTCACCTGTTCTCACTGGTTGTGATTTCATCTTTTGATTCTTTCATCATCATTGGTCCAACAGAATAGCGGAGGACCTGTTCAGGAAGTCTGTTTTGTTATAAACTCCTCCATTGTTGCTATAAACCTGTTAAAATTTAGAAATAGAGAAACAAAGGAAATGAAGAAATATGGTTTATCTCCCACCCCACATCCTTTCATTTGTTCACTCTTTCTTCGTCATGGTTCTTTGTTAACAGCTAGTGTGCGCTTCATCGGCGGTGAAATCTAAAGGCTGATTTTTATATATATATATATATATGAAGGAGGTGTTCAATTTGCAGTGAGCAGCTTTAAAAGCAGATGGAGATTGTCTGTGAAAAAACAAACCAACAAATCCTTTCCAACTTGTTGAACACTGAACAAATGATTAAACATTGATCACTTTGGAATAGTAATTTGGTAAATGGATCACGTATGAATGGTTATATTAGCATGCAGTATGAACTCAAGCTAATATGACACATAAATAGTACCAGTGAATAAAAAAACTGTTCAGAGTTTATCTCAGAGGTTTACTTTCTGTTGGTATTAAAATAGCAACATCTTCACATTAAAAATTAGAAATGTTAGTTTAACATTCTGAATTATTGCATTCATGTCAAAGCACTAGAGTTATCCATCGTAACACAACTTTACACTTAAAATCAATTTCAATTATGTATAAATCTAACTTTAAATTAGACACAATTATGTCATAATAGTGATGCAATAAGTTTCATGAAATACATCATGATTTTTTTTATCTTTCTCACAGCTTTAGTTCATCTCTGCTCTTGGATTTCTTTAATGGATTAGCTTTTGAGTGTCAAATACCATTATTTTGTCATCACCTTGAAGTGTCAGTGCTGTAATTCTTCTCAGTTTATTATACTCCCAGTTTAATCTATGTATTTAAAATATTTTTACTGTTTAAATGCTTTTATTTTTGCCTCTAACATTTTACATTTCTGTAGAAAATGGAAGAAGCAGATGATAAGAGATGACTATGACTGCATGCAGTAAACCTTTTCTTCACTCTTACAGACTCAAGCTGAGAAAAAGTGTTTAAAGTAACTCACTTGTACCGATGCAAACAGAAGTCAGCTCTGAACTCACATGTGGTGTCTTCAAAATGTCCTCCTACATGAAGAAAAAGACTGAGCATCTCTGAAAGCTGCTCCAAACACCTCCACACACCGCAGGTTCACGTCGTGTGGGGTGATGACACTCCTCATTACTCTAAGGTTACTCTAGGACTATCTGTCCTGTACCCCGCCGACAGTGAAATTCACTTTCGCTCCCGTGACGGATGAAATGTTCAAAGCATCAGTTCCAGTCGCATTAAAGTGGAGTTGAATGACAGCATACTCCTGATGATGCTTTTTGTGCGTCTCACACCAGAAGCACCACCCATATTCATGGCTGTGGTAAACCTCACAGTGATAGAAGTAGGATGTCACACACACAGCAGAAAGCTAAACGAGTGTTATTTTCATATGTAACGCAGCTCAGTTCAGATCAGTTCCATTTTAGTCAAGCCAGCACTTACAAAATAAACCCCCCTCTTTTTTTGTTTTGTGTTTTACGAGAACATAAGTTCTGCTAATAAGTGAACTCAATGGAAGACAGTTACCCATTGTTCCTCACTGAATTTCCTCTTACTGCTTTTTCCTCTTAACGCTAACAACACATTTAATGAGAAAAGCTCATAAGTGGCACTAATAATACATCAACAGCAATTTATATACAAGCTATACAATTTTTTTTTTTCTTCAAAGCATCAGGTAAGCAAATTAATATACCCTGCTGAAAGAAAACAGCATGTTTGTTGCAGTGCTGGTTTAAGCTTACCAATATAAACCAGCATGTGCTGTTTTATTTTTACACGTATGCTACAACCTGACATATAAACAGGTCATTAGTTGGCCTGTTTTATTATGCAGTCATATTTACAGCCACTAGGGGAGCAGTTGTTTTATGTCATAGATGTTTACTACAGTCGTGGCCAAAGGTTTTGAGAATGACACAAATATTAGTTTTTACAAAGTTTGCTGCTAAACTGCTTTTAGATCTTTGTTTCAGTTGTTTCTGTGATGTGCTGAAATATAATTAAAAGGCTTTTATCGACAATTACATGACATTTATGCAAAGAGTCAGTATTTGCAGTGTTGGTCCTTCTTTTTCAGGACCTCTGCAATTCGACTGGGCATGCTCTTAAACAACTTCTGGGCCAATAGCGCTCACCTTTTCTTCTCCAGACAAGCCTTTTTCCAGATGCCCCAAAACAATCGGAGCGAGGCATCATTGGAGAATATGACTTTGCCCCAGTCCTCAGCAGTCCATTCTGATATCTGGGGCAAAGTCACATTCCCCAATGAAGCCTCGTTCCGATTGTTTTGGGGCATCTGGAAAAAGGCTCAAATCCCATTGAGAACTTGTGGCCAATCCTCCAGAGGTGGGTGGACAAACAAAAACCCACTAATTCTGACAAACTCCAAGAAGTGATTATGAATGAATGGGTTGCTATCAGTCAGGAATTGGCCCAGAAGTTGTTTAAGAGCATGCCCAGTCGAATTGTAGAGGTCCTGAAAAAGAAGGACCAACACTGCAAATACTGACTCTTTGCATAAATGTCATGTAATTGTCGATAAAAGCCTTTTAATTATATTTCAGCACATCACAGAAACAACTGAAACAAAGATCTAAAAGCAGTTTAGCAGCAAACTTTGTAAAAACTAATATTTGTGTCATTCTCAAAACCTTTGGCCACGACTGAACAGATATGCTTAGTTTTAAAATAACTATTTTAATGCCATTTGATAAAATCCCACCACATGCATACACAGTACAAAAAAAAACTATTCCAGTTTCATCACACAAGGTTGCGCTGAGCTCAATCAGATATAATATTTTGCAACGTTGTAAGGCCAGCTTCCTCTTACACAAGAGAACCATAGGTGTAGATATCAATCCAAACCAAAAATAAGCAACAGAGAATGAATGAACAACAAAAGTGTAATAGCATACCGCAAACGTAATTAATAATCATTAAAAGAAACATCGGTTAACCCTTAAAAAAATAACATTACACTAAAATCTTCAAATGATTGCACAAGGGAATCTTACTTACAAAAGCTGGTAATCCATCATTAGTATTATAATTAATCTCATGAAACCAGGTAAAAATGAAGTAAATTCTATTTATCACAACACACAAAAAGCAATTCTCATTATTGTAGTGGAAGAATAAGAAAGGTGACAGCATGGTAGCATTTGTTGAAACCATCATCAACTTTTGTAACTTAATTTAACTTAAACTCACTTTAATAATTGAAAAGAAAACCACAATTATGGGAATTACTAAAAGAAAACACTTCTTTTAAGCATAAAGTGTAAGTGTAATACTAGAAACGTTAAAACATTACATTTAAAGCACTGTTATTCGTACTTTTTGTTTTCAAGGCCCAAGCATAACACCACGTTCCTGTGTCTGTCTGTCTCACTGTTTCTTTCTGAGATCTGTGAGGTTTCTGTATTACTTCTGTACTTATCTATATTGCTATTACAGGCAGATGAGAGACACAGTAGCTCAGAGAGACTTGTCTTCAAGACGTGGAGTGAACGCTTCTTCATGCTTTGATTGGTTATTCTGTCTTGTCACTCTTTTCAGCCTCTGCCCCAGTGTTTCCGGAGCTCTGATTGGCTTCCTTGTCTTTCTTTTTGGCATCTTTGCTGTCAATTAAAGTATGCTCGCGCTTCACCATCTCTTCCAGCTCTGCCTGAAACAAGAGTGGTGACATTTTTATGCAGCTAACATTATATATATATAAATATATATGACTTAAATAAAAAGTTACACTTTATTTTAAGGTGTCCTTGTTACAGTGTAAATATGCATTTAAATAGGGAGTAATAATGTACTACATTAATATATAGTTAAGGTTAGGATTAGGGTTTGGCCCAGTATCACTCGCATATGATTATGCATATTTAATTGTTATTATAATAGTAAGTACATGTAATGTGTAACAAGCACACCTTAAAATAAAGTGTTACCAAATAAATGACCGAAATAATCTGAATTTACCTTCCAGCCCAGCAGCTCGGCGAGAGCCAAGCAGCCGTCATCACAGGTGCTCAGGTGAGCCACATCTCTGTGAACAATTAATAGAAATCAATACAATCTTCTTCAACCCCCACTAACACCTGGCTGTATGCATATTCACACCATTTTTCAAGTTTGGAAAATATTACTTTTTTTGAATCAAATTGATTTTGAATTATTTTTACGGCAGGTGTTTTCAAGCTTGAGGGCCTTTCACACAATATTTGATATATTTCAGATCAAATTAATCTTAAATTATTGAACTTACAACTATGCAAGTTCAGCATCGTATACAGACAAAATGTAAGTCACGGGGCCAGTTTTATGCATCATATCAGGATGAGTTTGAATAGTTTTAGTGTGCTTTTTGGTCAGCAATTCATAACGGATGTGAATAGGTCCAAAGAAACAAAACTGTTAATTAAACAATAAAATACGTGGAGGTCTCACCTGTAGGCTTTGTCTGACTCAAAATCCATTCCTCCTCCGAAACCAAATAACCCCATGCCAAATTCTGTCTGTTTGGAAAAGAAACAATGCAAAAGTGTCAATGTAAAATTAATTTGTTTTATGAACCTTTATAATAATTATACACCTATTCAGCTACAGACCTGTCCGGTTTTCTCCATATTGATGAGCAGTCTAGGACAGCTGTTTGAAACTCTGCAGATGAGACAGTGAATGAGTCTAAACCTTTATAACCACAGGCTGGCATATTTTGTGAAGAATTATTGCGATATATGTTAAAGCTGCGGTCTGTAACTTTGTGTTCAAAATTGATCTAATAAATACACCATGAATCCATTTGAATCCAACTGCTTTAGCTTGTCTTGAATCACTACGGTACACCTATAATAATCCTTTATATGTAGACTATTCAGATTGGTACGTTTGTGCATGTGTTCATCAGTTCAGTCTAGGGTTGGGTCGATAGATTAGACATCACAATGCTGAGTCGGCATCACAATCCTCCGCCCCCCCCAGCCGCAGCAGCAACCAGCTCGCGAGAAACACACTTAATCTATGGCGGCAAATCTATGGCATTAATAAGCGAGCTCACCACTGATGCTGGCGAGCGCGGTAAATCATGTCCGCGAGAGGAAAACAGATGTGCATGTGAAGAAACGGGGCCGCGAGCTCATTTCAAACCCTCGCGCGCAATTCAAGCACTCGCACGCGATCATCCGTGTGCTAGATCTTCTCTCACCTGCTCGCGCGAACACTGTTTTTGTCATTTTTGTCAGTCGTGGGGCTCCCCGCCCCGGCCACGACGATGACGCTGCCGACGACGTACGCTGCCAAATTGGTCGACATCGCCCAACCCTAGTTCAGTCCCAACGTTATTATGGTGAGTGGTTGTGTGTGTGTTTACTTGTCCAGTCCATTTCCTCCAGAATCAGCACAGAAAACAAGAAACGATCTTACGATTTTAAGTGGCCCAAATGATGCATAAAGACATGAGCGAGAATCTTACCTATTGACTAGTGATGCAAATGGTTGAACCTGCAGGGATGTGCCCATTATGATGAGAAGGTCACATCGAGGAAAGTCCTGTGGAAGAACGAGAGTACCCGTGAGAACCTAGACCGAATGAAAAGGAAGTTTGACTTTAACAGATAAGCTGAATCCTCACCATTTTCATGGTAGTGAAGAATCGGGCAGGTAGATTCTCCCCAAAAAACACAATATCTAAAAAAGAAGCAGAAACACAGCCACAAAAAGGCTTAAACCGTCGTAATAGACGTACAGGCTTGTCACGCCCCCCAGGCATTCCATGTCCGTGTGATCTGTGTTTTTGTTTTCATTCAGTCTCCCTCGTGTTCTCCTG